>JARHVA010001311.1:0-312500 GCA_037957365.1 Torreya grandis
ATCTTGAAGTTGTTTTTCCAAGTGTTTTTCACATGAAGATATGCCTCTACACAACCCTTTTGGTATGTATAACTTAGATCATCAAAATAGGCAATTTTTGTTCTTTTGAGCATCAAACTTGAGAGGTATTGTGCAAGTCTCATTTAAAGGTCTTCACAAGAGTTGCAAAGTTTCATATAGAAGCGTAAAAAGGGAAAATATTATGAAGTGGATGCTTTTGTATAATTGTTTTGTTATATAAACTCTATCATGGTATTTTAAAGTTTTAAGGCTCATGCACAACTATGTGTTTGGAGAGGTCTTGAGAAACCTTACACATTATATTATACGTGTAGATTTCATATGTGACTATTACAACTTGAGCTTGTGATGTCCGATAATTTCACATTATATTTTTATGCACAATGTTTTTGTGAGCCTTTGTGCATTCATCGTGATCTTTCACAACTAGTAAGTGTGGGTCACATTTGGAAGATGGACTTTCTATGAGATAAGTAGTTGGACATGCAAATTTTGATCCATGTTTTGTTTCTAGTGCCAAGTGTCACATATGATAAATAATAATGGTCTTGATAGCTTTTAGAATGTATCTGAATGGATTTTGAAGCATCGCATGATGATGTCATTTATTTAATAGCTGGAATAAGTAATCATAACACATCTCATAGGATATTTTTTAATAATTTTAGACATATAAATTTGGTCATAGGTACTTGACAATGTTAATTATTAGCACATCCTAAATGACATAACCTACGCCCAAATATAAGTCTTTATTGACCATTCCTCTGAGCCTTTTATCTATATGCAGGCTAAACCCTTTATTTGCCATCACTATTACAAAAAAAAATTAATGTCAAATGCTCAAACTTCTTAAAATCACCCTCAAGCTATCTCCTATATCAAGACAAGTGTCCTTGATCTTTTGGGATAGGTTTTTTCCTAGGCAAACAAGAGAATTATTGTGCTCCTATCTACCTAGAGCAGTTGTGGCCCGTGCCAAATAACAGTTAATTTTCCAAATCTTAAAACATTATTTTAGGTCTTCCTACATATTTAATAAGGTCAGTTGAAGGAAATTATCAAAATGTTCATCTAATAAATACACATCAAAGGTCACTCATTGTGGCCACTTGGTATTTCACTTGGTTAAAGCTTTCACATCATTGCATATTGATAAAAATTTCCCTGTTCTTCCCAAATTCAAGAGCATTCACAATGAGTAGCCATAATACAAGTCAACAACACCTCAAATATATTCAATAGCTATCATTCTCAAGTATCAAAGCCATTTTTTTTAGTTGCATACATATAGTGAAATAACACAATTGCACATTCATTTTAGGGTGGAAAAACTATGTGGGCTTGATTTCCCTCCTTAAAGCATTGTATACATAGGAAATGGTCAATCAAAACAAGGGGGTAATTTAGGTCAGATCAACCCATTACACTCTCCTATTTTTTGAAGGTTTTATTAGAGCATTTTCTAGGATCTCTAGTTCAATCAAATTCACATATTTATAAACAAGAAATGAAACTATTGCATAGACATTACTGTGAGAAAAAAACAAGAAAGAGAATATTACATAAACACAAGACAGATATCCAACACACTCTGATTTAGAATAACTCCTAAAGAGACATACAAATAGGAGAGTATTGTGTAACTCTTCCATGAATGATCACAAAGGCCTAAAATAGGCATGTAACTCCTAAGTCTAGAATAACCAATCAAAGAGTGACATCCACTAGCCAATGATAAGGAACAAAAGTAACTCCCTATATCTAAGTACACCTAAGCAATCTAAATCAAGTGTAGGAATAATCCATGTTTTTGGTAATAAACTAAATTTAAAAAAATAAAGAAAATAAAAACCTACACTAACACCCCCCCAAGCATGACTTAGATGGGTAGAATAAATGGGTCTCAACAACAAGCCTCGATGAGGTATTCATGTACAAAAAAAATTCTCATAAAGTGGAGAAAAGGAGAAAACCCATGAGAACGCTCCCTCCCCCCCCCCCACCCCGAGAGAGAGAGAGAGAGAGAGAGAGAGAGAGAGAGAGAGAGAGAGAGAGAGAGAGAGAGAGAGAGAGAGAGAGAGAGAGGAGAGAGAGAGAGAGAGAGAGATGAGAGAGAGAGAGAGATGAGAAGAGAGAGAGAGAGATGAGAGAGAGAGAGAGAGAGAGAGAGAGAGAGAGAGAGAGAGAGGGGGGGGGGCGCTAAGAAGCCCCACTAGAAGCTACAATTTCATGTAGCCACCCTGTATCTTACAAAGGATCTCTCTGGAGTGACTGTGGATTAGTAGTAGAAGTAGTGAAGAGTGGATCACCCTAGAATAGTGAATGTGTCTAGCAAGTGCATGATGGGTCTCCAACCAAGGTTTGGTCCCTATACAAGTAAATATGTTCCTCATGCATAGTATATGGGCCAACTGCTCCATGCAATGATGGTGTATATGAAGTAGAGGCAAATAAATAATGTGGAATGCCTTGTAACTTTGTAGAAGATTTCTTGATGTCTGATGAGTCCTGAATCAAAGTACTTGTAGACACCTAAAAATAACCACAACTAGATTTTTCCTAGATTTCAGACCGATTCCTACTAACCATTATAAATTAAGCTTGGGAATCACTGAACATCCCAAATTTGCTTACGCATCATTCATCAAAGCTCAGAATCATGTTGAGACATCCCTAACTGGGGTATTCTATCATATGTAATAATAACCTCTCACGAATTCATCCCTAATCACCTTGTGACATAACAACAATCAAGTTGGCCTATGGACCTATTAAGTGGGGCACATGAACAAATATAAAAATCTTGAAAGAGTTAAAAGGCTAATCAGAATCAATTAAAAATTAAACAAGATCAAATGCCTAGTTGAATTATCCATTTGAAATTAATGAATATCTAAAAAATGAAATTCAAAATTCAAAATATCCTAGCCTTTCATCATTGCATTTATGAGTTGTCAAGCTCTTTGAAAATATCCTAAAAATATATAATTTTGAGAGTCATGCCTAGTAATCACAAATCATAATTACTTGACATCTATTAGCTCTACTAGGGTTAGATTTGACTCACCTCGGTTTAGTTTGAACCCATTCCAAGCCTTAACTCAACCCTAACTCACCTTGGGTGAGAGTTAAATCCTTAGGATATAAATACAAGGCCATGCCTCTTCATTTCTAAGCTTGGATATTGTAGAGTTATTATGTAGGATTTGTTGCATGAGACTCATATCAATAGTGTTATAATGCCAAAATCTTGAGTTAAGCAATCATAATCCACATCAAAGCCAATGGTTCCAAGGAGAGAAGGAGCCAACAAGCTTCATTTTCCAAAGACTTCTCAATGCACAAGCCGAGCAAGCGACTCAACAAAGCATTTGGAGCTCCCAAGGAAGGTAAAGGATTTACGTATTTTATGTTTTAGTTGTGCTTTCATCTAGTTTTTGTTATTAAGCTCTCCCTAAGTTCTAGGCTAGGCGTGTAAGTGTTAGTGCATTTTTATTTAAGTTTTTATTACTTAAACTAACACTATACTAACCTACCTTATTGGAATCCTATGATCACAAATGGCCAGTCTAGTGGGACCTCAATCATCCCATATAAGCAAGGAGATTAATAAGCAGCTCTTAATTTTGCTAATAAATGCTTGATAATCTTAAAAATTCAAGTTTTGGCTTTATTTTTCATGTATCTTATTTTTTTAGTGACACAAAGTTTACACAAATACCAATATAGATTATGATAGAACCAACATAGATCTATTTAGGGCTGACATCAACCCTTATGTGTAGAACAGAGTATGGTGAAAATGTGTTTAACAAGTTTTTCTTGAGTTTTCTAGTTTTTGTTTGATTTCTAAGGCCCTGAATATCATTTTGTTGATCATTTTCTTGTAGGATTTAATGTTATTTGTTCAGGTTTAGGTTTGTTTTCTAACAATTTTTTTTTTGTGGAAATTCATATTATGTTTTTCTATGTTTTTTAAGAAACTAACATCAATCTGTGTCGATTGAAGTTGATCCTTCTCTAACTGATCGACATTGATTTTTACAGACTGACATTGATCCCCATGTAGATCGACATTGATCTCTGAGATAGGAAAATAAAGAAACTCAAGAGAAAATTTTAAAATCTTGTTTTCTCATTCATATTTGGGATTCTAGCCAGGCAAAAACTCTCTAACAATTGTAGGTCCTAAGGTGGAAAGATCAAGTTAAAACATGGTTAAATCTTGCTCACTTTGTCTTTGGTGTTTAAAACAAACCTAGTTAATTTTTATGCCTTAGATGTTTTCAAAGTTTTGTAAGTTTTTAAACTAATGCCAAGGGGCCAAAAACTTCACTACACATCTTGCTTCTTCTGCAATAAAATAAATGCTCACACTTAGATACATACTCTTAAGAGTTTGTTTTATGCTTGTTCTTTTAAAGTTATTTGTTTTAGTAAAATGATTGATGTATGTGTGTTCTCCCCATGTCCCCTTTAGGGAACTTGGGTGACCAAAATCATTCATTATTTGCATTTGTGCCTTGTCTAAAGATGTGAAAAGAAAAATTTTAAGGCCCTCCTCAAATCCGTATGAATTAGGTGACCTAAATGTGACCCTAAAGTCTTTTTACTTATCTTTTATTTTCATGCATTTTGGCTTGTGAATGGGAGTTCATAACCTCCTCATGGGTTCTTTAGGGAAGCGTTTACCCAAGATTTCATCTCCCAACATCGTTTCAACCCCACTCCATGTTGGGGTATACAAATTGAGGTCAACTTACTAGGATTCTTGTTTAAGCAGTTAAACAAGCTCCATTAGTAAGATACTACCTCAGACCGTAGGGGCAACTCAAACATCATACTACACTGAGAAAGTGATGGATGTAGTGGTTGTGAAAATAACAAGACCTTTTCAAAACAAGTTAGTTGATGTGGATCTAAATGACGTGATCATATCTTGTGTTAGCCACACTTGGGACCACCTAGAAATGCACAAAAATTGATAGATTATAATAACCTCACTTATCATAGATATATTAGTGATGCAAGGTGAGTAACCATAAGTTCTATATCATAGTACAAAATTTTGGGAGGAGGGCCTAAAAACCCTACTTTTCATGCACTTTTATTTTTGGATTAACAATTAAAATCCTCCCAAGAGCGAGTATATTGACATAATTTGATAGTATTATGAAACCTTGTCATTTTTAGGATATACAACGTTATACTTAGGTTTTTATGTCATTTTCATCCTTTATTGCATGTTTTTTTGAGTCTAAACTATCTATTTTGTTTGTTATACCACATCAAGCTAAGTTTTTTTTTATACATCACTCTTTTGTTTGAGGAGGCGTTACACTAGCCATTTTGTTTCTTGCCTTTGCCTTAGTCTTTTGACAAATCTTTGTGTGTGTATCACTTGAATGAATGGGTAATGTTACACTACCCAAATCATTTTGATTTTTTGTACCTTTGGGTCTTGAAATAAATGATTGTTCATACCTTTTAAGCATGATAATGTCATTATGCTACTTGAATCATTTCAAAGACTTGTTTTCCTTGTGCCCAAATTTTTAATTATACCACATGTGCTATTTGGATCTATGCCTAGTGCCTTTATGTCGTTCAAATTTATATATCTTGTTGTTTGTTCAAAGAAGCCTGGTTTTTATTATTATTTGTGCCTATATTTGAGAGACATAACCTCTCTTCCATATGCCTATTGTTTTATGCCTTATGTCAATTGATGATGTTCATGTTTGAATTTAAGTGCATAGTCTATGCCAAAGTGTTTCAGATTTGTTAGATCAAATCTCATACATTGTTTTTAAAGTCTAGCTTTTTTGCCTTGTTTTTCCAAAAGACCTATCATATGCCTATTTTGAGCCTAGATTTTGTGCCACATTTGGACAATATACATATCAACTTTTGTTTTCTTAGAGTAGACTTGTTTGAAACACTTTGTACCTAGAGTTTGGCATGCTAATGTTAATTCAGCCACTTGACCTTTTGTGTGAGAGATTTGACATTAGACATATGATGTTAGACTGTTTTAGACCAAGTTTTAGCACATACCATTTTGGAGATACAAATCTCGTAGACCAAGTTAGAACATGTTTAGACCATTTGTCCTTTGGACATTATTTTTTAGAGTTTATAGAACTCCAGGATTTTTTGTGAAATGTTCATAATTGACTTGGATATGTCTTTTTACACTTATAGTGGAGCCATGTACAATCCAAATTATGATAGAATGGCCACACAAATTGACTTTATTCAATATCCTTATGGTGAATAAGTGGTTTTTGAGATGGATCCTTATCCTCCTTATAGTCCTCAATCTCGGGAACGAAGCCAAGATCCTCAAGTAAAGTATTTGGTGACACCTTCTTCAGGTTAGTTGACATACTATCTTTACCCCCCTTACCACTTTGGTGTCCATTCTAAGACCTATACCATTAACCCTCCTTCAGACTGTGTGAGATACCAATTTTCACAATGTCCAAGTATTTCCATTCTATAAAACTCATCCTTTGGCTTGTATGAGCAACCAAGCTCCACAACACCCTACCATCACTATTCCATGACCTCATCCTTTGGATTGTGATAAAAACCAAGCTTCATAAATCCCTACCATTTCTATACCAGGACTTCATCCTTTGGATTATGCAAGAAACCAAGCTTTGCAATGCCCTATCATTACCATTCTAGGTCCTTCCAAATATGGTAGCTTTTTATCCCAACAAAGTTATCCAATTACAACTCGAGTAAGTCACTATTACTATCCTAGGCCATAAACCAACCTTTGCTAAGACCATTATCACTAATCCTATCATTATCCAACTATCAATGATTCTTCATCCATTTCCAACCCTTCCCCACTTTAGAAAACCCATACCAATTATCTAACTGCAACCAAGCCAATCAATACCTCTCCAACCGAGCCAATCATTTGAAGACCAAGATGTATTCAAAATCAATATTTTACAAGTGATTATAAACTAAAGCCATGAGAAACAACTAATCCAAGATGTTTTTTTTCAACTACTTATTTGTGACAAGTCAACCTATGATGAATCACCTTTTAATACTTTACTTGTTATCAAGGAGTCTCACTCTGACAAGCCAATCTTCGTTGATTCATTTCTTAATGATTATAATTGACTTTAGCAAAAACATTATGTTGATCATATGCCTAATTTTAAAGAGCTTCCCTTTGACAAGCCAATATTTATGGAGTTGTCTCTTGACCTTTTTCTCATTGTTGAGGAGTCTCACTTTGACAAACCAGTCTTTGTGGAGCCCACTATGCCATCACAAGCCATTGTTTTGTCCAATACTAAACATTCAACAAGACATAATTATAAAAACATTCACACTAGATGAAGAATCAACATTGAAGTTGGGTTATATTCTTGAACTGATATCAAATTTAGAATCAATGTCTATCTCTACATCTGATTCAGAGTCCCTTGAATCAGACTCAACTTCAGAATCAGAATACATTTTTTAGATATTACAACATTGGTTATACATGCCTTTTAGATCACTTTGAATACATTTGTGATCCTTACATAATTTTTTAGGATGATTACTTTAGCTTCAACAGAAATTCTCCTAGCATCTTCTATGAAGATTATGCTACCTCTCTCCCCATTCCATTACCATTCCACATATCATTAACACCAACCAACCTAGCCATTTTATCAACCTTCCACCTCTCACAAGTGTCGATTGGGACCAACAAAATCATACCTTGTTGAACTACATCCATGGTGACATATCATTTATAGAATATTAGGGGGGCCAAGACCACATTCATGTAGTTGAAGAACAATCTCCTAATGAAACCTTCTCAGAGGTGCTAGGGGACAATCAAAGTCCAAACTTGACATCTTCTAGTGAAACCTTATTTGAGGTGCTAAAAGACAATAAAATTCAAAATTCAGTGTTCCTTAATGAAAAACTTCTTAGAGATGCTAGGGGACAATCAAGATAACTTCATTGGTGAAAAACTCATCAAGGAATCAATCACTAAGAACAATAGTTATTCACTACTTGATGAAGACATTATCAAAGATGAAATTCGTATAGCTTCCAATCTGTAAGATAATCAGATGGCATCTACTCTGAGGTCCAAAGAATAGAAAAAATCTAGTGGTCCTATCAGGAGCATATTTAGAAGCCTTTGGCCTCACCATAAGCAAAGTTATGTAGAATTCAAAATCAACATCATTGTGTGTGACTAAAAATATCAATCTTCATTTAATGTCTAACCATTATACATTCTATTAGCATCCACTTTTACATTACCAAACTAGACATATCATCCATTATTTATCCATATTTACCATCCCTAGTTTTTACTTTCCTTTGTAGAGGCTACAAAGACACCTTGTCTCAATGTTTGAAGGAAATATAATAAATGACTAACGAAGATCACAATAACATTCTTGGATTCCAAATTTATAGTAGATTCTTGATAGAGTAGCTATATAAAAGAGTTGTGGGATATCAGTTTAAACATGATTAAATATTCTAGTTGTATCATATGTTGATCAAGACGTGTATTTCCATATCATTAGGAAAAATAGAAACATTTACCTTTGACTTTACTTTACTTTTGTTTTTAACATGCCATTTTCCATTTACTTTATCATTTTTATTTTCCATTCCCTTATCGTTGTTTCATACCATGCCATTTACCATACCTTATCACTTGGGAGAAACCCTCTTACCATTTTATCCAATTGCCATGCCATCATCAATCTAAACAATGCCATACCATGTGCCATTTTACCATACCTTTATTAGTGACCAAAGACTATTTTTATCTATCCTACCCAAAGTTGTTTGATCTTAGTTCCATTGGTTCTTCCCACACCTTCCATAAGGGGATTTTGATCTAGTTTTAGCAATTTCAAAATTATGTGTTTAAATGACAATCTATGAAAGTAGTGTGATAATGGATCTAGCAAGTTATATTTCATTTATGTTTGACTGGTGCTATCGATTATAACCATATATGGGCAAATAATTAGTACACCTCATGTTACTAATTATAATTGCCTATGGGCAAATTAGTATCACTCATCTATTGTTGTCATTTCCTAATTATAACTGCCTATGGGAAAATTGAGAAAAACACCTTTATCATGCATTGCCACATCACCTTACCATTATTATTCTCATTCACCTAGCCATTTACCTCCATTTTAGAACATGCTATTACCTAGTCAGTTCTCCTTGCCTTTTGTGTCGTGTAACTATCATTACTTGAGGTCCTAATGGGATTACATAGGTCATGCTCAATTTACATTGAGGTCAACTCATTTCCTCTTTTCCATATGCTCTCACCATTTTATGATCAAACTAAGCCAATGCTCCATCATTTTATGAGTTGTATCTTGTCAATATCTAACGAGTTAAGATACCTCAAAATTTCAAAAAACATTCCAAAAATTTCAAAACCCACAAACATTTGTCTTATTCAGGCTTAGTCAGTCATTCTTGATCCACCCTACTGGGCAAATATATTGTTAGGATGCTTTTTGTTACTTTTTATTTCAAGTTTTTTGTGTGTGTTTGTTTTCTTTCATTGTCGTGTCTTGACTCAATTTATATGTGTTCATTGGGTGATTCCTTGTGCATTATTCTTGAGTCTATCCATATTCATATGTCAACATTGTCATCATGATTTTTATCATTGGTGCATTATTTTCCATTTTTTATTGAATAGAGAGTTAGTACTTATGCATATTTAGGCTATGTTATCATGGTGTTTTATATCATGGTGCCTACTGTCACATGTTACAACAAAAATCAACTTGAGTAGTCTTACAAGAAGTAGAGATGCATAAGTTTTTTCCTTGGTATCCTTAGAAAATTCTCCCAACCTCCTTGATCAAATCAACCCCTTGACCATTCTAGTTGTCTCAATGCAAATAAGGATGAGCATTTTTGCATTGGTAAGTACAATCAAATCATTCATATTGATAAATTTTATTATTATATTCATATCTTTCATCACTTTGTGCATCCTCATGTGCTTAGTTATTTTTGGCTTCTTCAGTCATTAGACCATCACATCTACATTTGCACCTGCACATATTTAATATGTATGGCATATTATATCCTTGAGTTATACTTGCCAATTTTCCCTACTGGGGCACAATCAAATATCATTTATCAATCCAAGTCATCTTAACGATTATAACTGCCTATAGGAAAAACATTTTTTTAACTCATCAGCCCTAACTGGGGCATATGCATATGCCACTAATTATAATTGCCTGTGGGCAAATGAGTATCTCAACCTTTGTTATAAATTATAACCACTTATGGGCAAATCAATACTTTTTAAATCAAATGCATGCAAGCATTCTCTTGATTAGATTAATCTCACCCACGGGTTGATTTCATTCTTCTACTTGCTTATTTTTTTAGGGACTGTCCATCAACTATATGTGTCAACCCTTCCCTCGAGGGGGCATCATTACAGGCTTCCCAAACATTATTTTGAGCTTCTTCAATCATCATCTTCTTTTCAACCTGGTTCATTATTTGAGAAGACATTACTATGCCTATAGCTTGCAATGTTTTCCCAAATAGGGGTAAACTATAGACACCTAAAACTAGCCACAACTAGCTTCCACCTAAAATTTAAACTGATTCCTACCATCCATTACACGTTAAGCTTAAGAATCACTAAATGTCCTAAATTGTCTTGTGCATCATTCATAAATTCTCAAAATCATGTTGAGACATCCCTAATTGGGATGTCCTATCATATGAAATAATAACCTCTCACAAATTCATCCCGACATAACAATAGTCAATTTGGCCTATGCACCTATTCAGTGGGGCACATGAACAAATATCAAATATTGAAAGAGGTAAAAGGATAATCAAAATAAATTAATAAATTAAACAATATTAAATTCTTATTTGAATTATCCATTTGAAATTAATGAATATCTAAAAAAGGAAATTTGAAATTCAAAATATCCTAGTCTTTCATCATTGCCTTTATGAGTTGTCAAGCTCTTTAAAAATATCTAATTTTGAGATTCATGCCTAGTAATTTCAAATCATAATTACTTGCCAATTATTAACTCTACTAGGGTTAGATTTGACTCACCTAGGTTTAGTTTGAACCCATTCCAAGCCTTAACTCAACCCTAACTCACCTTGGTTGAGAGTTGAAACCTTAGGCTATAAATACAAGGCCATGCCTATTCATTTATAAGTTTGGATATTATAGAGTTACTATGCAGTACTTTTTGCATGAGACTCATATCAATAGTGTTATAATGACAAAATATTGATCCAAACAATCACAAGCCACATCAAAGCCAATGGTATCAAGGAGAGAAGGATCTAACAAGCTTCATTTGCCAAAGACTTCTTGATGCACAAGCCAAACAAGCCACTCAACAAAGCATTTGGAGCTCCCACGGAAGGTAAAGGATTTGTGTCTTTTGTGTTTTTGTTGTACTTTTATCTAGTTTTTGCTACTAAGCTCTCCTTAATTTCTAGGTTAGGAGTGTAACTATTAGTGCATTTTTATTTGAATTTTTGTTACTTGAACTAACACTATACTAACCTCCCTTCTTGGATTCCTATGATAACAATACCTACTCCCTATAATGTCTGAAGTGGACCAGAATTTAGTGAATCAAGAACTAACTCTAATATCTGGAAGGTGACAATGAGATGGTGGACGTGTGTCCCCATCACTAATGTAGTCATTTGTGTTATACAAAGAGTCTTCAATTTCAAATATGAGCTTAGGATCAAAAACATCATCAAGACCATGTGAGTCCAATGAAGAAGAATATGAAGGAGAGTTAGGGACACAGTGTGAGAAGGTATATAGTCAAGTTTTATGATTGACCAATCCCACTGCCAATATAGTATCACTATGCAACTCCCTGACCTACACTACATCTAGAGTGAACTCAACTAGCATGCCTGAACCAAGGTGAGTAATTTGGTAAACTAATAAGAGATTAGGTGAAATTAAGGGAGTACTTAGAACATTATTTAATGTTCCTCCAATCACTTCAAAAGACCCTCTCCTAAAAACTTGTGTAGAAGTGTCATCACCCAAGTAAATAGTGGACATGTCACATGATCTCAAGAAAGTAAAATCAATCTATGAAGAAATGATGTGATGTGATATTCTAGATTCAATGACCCATGTAGAATTTAGAGTTATAAATGAAACTAAGTCCCTACCTTTCACTTTCTTCTCACCTTTTTCTTTTACCTTCTAGTCACCATTGTCATTCGCCTTGGAAGATTCTATGGCTGATGAAAATGGTTTGATAGACTCATGAACACTTATATTTTTCTTCTCAATAAGGTTTGTTAGGTGGTCAATTTTCTTCTTCAAACATTTTCTTTCATCATGCTTTCCCATGAAATACACACACTTGATCCTCTCTTTCTTAGGCTTAACACTGGAAGAGGAGGTCTCATTAGTTAATTTTGAGGTGGGAGGTTTTTTTATCCTTTTATTGATCCTTTTTATTCTATTTCTTATCTTTGTTTGAAGGCTTATCTTTCCAATTCCTATCAGATATGGATTGAGGTTTTGAGGACTTCATTATGCCCATTACTATCAACTTATCTTGATCTTGAGTGAAGTTGGCAACAAAGGTATCTAAATAAGGCATCTTGCTTGTGGTTCCAAGAGAAATTTTTGTGGCATGGAAAATGGAGACAAACACAAAGTAATATGGACCCAATTTTTGAGATAATTGACAAAACAAGTTGATCAACTTTTTTTATCTATACCACATTCTTTTAAATCCAACCTTAAAGATTTAAACTTAGTGAAGAAAGCTTGTAGCGTGTCAAAGTCACCTGGGCTCAAATTGATGAGCTTATTCTCTAGTTCATGACCTCTCATCACATCATTCTTCCCAAAGATTTTTTCTAATGTGGTCCATACTTCATTAGGTGATTTTATAGATTCAATGTGAAAATGTAAGTCAAGAGAAATATACAAACTAAGACAACTGTATGCTTGATCACATCTGTTAAACCATTTATTTTTATTTGCATTTACTATAGGTTGAGTTTCATCATTCATAGTTATTATATAGAAGCCTTATTTTATTGTAACAAGTTGCACATTATTTTTTCATTCATGATATTTGAATACAATAAAAAACCATAAATTACTAACAATCCATGATGCAATAAAGGAAATTAAAGAATTGAATGTGCAAGAATAAGAACATGTAACAAAGTACACCCCCCTTGAATCAAAAGAGTATGAATTCCACCATTTGGCACTTTATAATTTTAATCCATTTTTACAAAATAAATTGTTCCAATGGAGCAAACATAAAAAAATCTTACACTTTTGAAGAGAATGACACTGAATTTTGAGCTATCTATCAAAAGTTACAAGGAAATTTCATTTTTTGTCTTTAAATGGTCTATTTTAAAAAGAAAAAAATGCAAATGTAGTTGACTAAAAAAATACAACAGACCTAGCCTTGCATAAAGGCATTGCAATCATATTTGAACCCCTAACTTTTCCAAACTAGCTTTAAGTCTTAACCACTCCATCTATGCACCCACATGTGTAACTAAAATGGAAACAATTCTACTTAAAAGGTAAAAACAAATAGCTATTTAAAAATAATAATTAATAAAGCAACTTTTTTTTTCAAGTTTTAGGGCACGCATTTTTTAATTTGACTTAGGCTTCAAATGAAGGAGCTCAGGCACCACCACCACCATGAAGAATGTAGGTTGTAGATGAGTTTGAAGTTCCATTAACAGGCCAATGAGGAGCTTCAAAATTCCATCAACAAGCTTGGCTAAGCTTTGAAAAGACAAAACCTCCATGTATGTGCTGCCATTGCAAGTTACATGCTTCGAATCCAATGGCATTGTGTAAGGAGTAACTACTTGTGTACGAAGGTGAGTGCCAAGGTTGGATGACGAGCATCAATAGACTATCTAAGTAGATATATGCATATGTATGTTGGTGTATGGATCTTCTCAAATCATTACAACTCCCTCTATAAACAACTTGATATAAAGTAAAAATAGCTTGACTCTCAATGCCCTCTATAAATAACTCGACGTTTGATGCCAAGATGGGATCTCTGCTAGTTGTATGAGCTAGAAAAAAGACTCAAACAAAGAGAATAAACATTACGCATAAAGTGACCACTTAAAAAGGAGTTACAATGTCATTAAGGTAGCTTCTAGGTAGAAGGGAGGCTTCTCCCACAATGTAATATGCTCTGATCTTGACACCACTATGCAAGATAAATCTGCAACATCTATTTAGGTGATGAAAGCCTTTGTTTCCTCTATTATATACTTCAATGGACCCAATGAGACTAGGGGAAGGCTGTAGGAATATCAAATGGATGTAGACATGATGCCTTAGAAGTCTCAAATAGAGTAGGAGGCCTTAAAACTCATTAAATATTCTAGCAAAAAAGGCATATTAGAACAATGAAACAAGATAATTAGATAGTCACATTTTTGTAAAAAATACACTCAAGATTTTAAGACTTAATAGCAAATACAAAATCAGATAATCAATAAACTAGATTGGTGCTTTGATACCATATCAGAGCATTAACTAGGATCTTTGGTGCAATCAAATGCACATATTTATAATCAAAAACAAAACTATTGCATAAACATTGTTGTGAGTAAAAACAATAAAGAGAATATTGCACAAACATAAGACAAAACATCCAACACACTTTGATGTACAATAGATCCCAAAGAGATGTAAAAATATAAGAGTATTGTGTAGCTCTTCCATGAATTATCACAAAGGCCTAGAATAGGCATGCAACTTCTAAGTTTGAAATGACCAATCAAAGAGTGGCATCCACTAGCTAATGATAAAGAACAATAGCAACTCCTTATATCTAAGTACACCTAAGAAATCTATCTCAAGTGTATGAATAATCCATGTGTGTGGGAATAAACCAAATAATAAAATATAGGGAAAATAAATACCTACACAAATAGGTTTTAAGCTTTCAAAGTGCCCTTAGGGTTTTAAAGACAAAATAAGATAGCCAACAAATTTTGCATGACGTAATCCAAATTTTAATATCTCAAATTACTTAGTAGACATAGGGTAAAAAGGTGGAATATCCATATTTTTATCACAGTCAATTGGGATAAGTTTATGGTCAATGAATTTGATCTACCTACGCTTCTTTTTGCCTACACAGTCATGTCCAAGTATATTCTTATATTCTACCTTTGATCTGTCACTGTCAAAATTTTGATTTCTATGTCTTTCTTTCTGTCATTGATTATAATCATGTGGAATAAGTTTGTGATCAGTGGACATGTAATTTGTCTTGCTCCTATCCACCTATAATGATCTTGTCCATATTTAGTTTCAGATTCTATTCTTGATCATAATCATGCATAATCACCTATTTTACCGATTTCCACTTTCAGATAATAAAAATAGTCAACATAAACTTATATTTGAGCTAATTATATTCATTCTTAGTGTCTTATAAAAATAACACTTTTTCATATTTATCATTTTTCAAAACTAAAATTGTTGATTATTGTATATCTTTAGCTTTCTTATATCTTCTAGTTTTACACCTATTAATCACAACAATTTATTTATTTTATTAAATATAGAATTAATAAAATATACTCCTTTTTTTATGTGGTTATAAAAATATATAATTGGTTTTCAAATCTCTTTATATAAATTTAATTCATATTTGTATCCACCTTTCACCCCCCAATCTCAAAAATAATCATAATATGAGTCTAAAGTCTGACATCAAAAGGCTATCATATGTGTGAACTTAGGACAAATTCATTTATTCATCCAATATATTCAAATTTTATTTTAAAATCAAATTATATCATAATATTACTATTATAGAGCTAAGAGAGTAAACCCACACATATTTAAATATATAGATTGGGAAGATCATAAATATTCATAGATGCCCTGAAGTGTAAATTTTCACTTTTATGTTAATTTAGGGGACAACACAAGGTGTAGATGATATTTATGGATTATATTTCACCTTAGTCTTGTATACTTGGCAAACTCGGACCTTGGTTATTCCTCTTAGTTCTAGGCCTTTCCCACTTTTGCAAGTCTCACATCTGTCGTATCTTGTGTCCCTTGGCCTCTCTTAGTCTAACTAGTATTATGTTGATGGCCCAAGACTTATGTCTTGCCAAGAGTGCTTAAAATGTACTTATCTTCTACTTTTGTAAGTTCTAAGCATGTACCTACTTTCTTACTCCTTAGACACTAGCATCTAGGATAGACACCCACATCGACCCTAGTGTCTTGTCCTGATGTAAGTGTCCAGTGCCCTAAAGTCATCTAATTTACAAATGAAATGTATGCTAATGGTCAGCCTAAGTGATTTAATGCAAGTTAATCTCTAAAGGTATTGATATAAATACAAGATCAACCCTCATTCATTTCTCACTTGAAAAATCCTAGCACATGCCAAAGAAACTTATCAAAAACATTCTATCAAGCATTAAATTGTGTAAAGATTCCCTATTTAATTCTATTTACATATCAGTCATAGGGATAATACATCTACAAGTATAAACTACCAATGGAGTAGACCATGAGCTATATTTTCTAGGTTATAAGATAGGTCATTGTTGTAATTGATTATCACATATTTTATGATTCATACACAAGCCAACACATAGGGGAGAACTACATCAATTTGAGGCCCTCTTCAGAGTATTGGCTATGTAGAAAACACTCACTGATAGAGAAGTTTTTGGGGTTAGCTTGACACCTTGTGACCACTAACCCATTTTCCCCCAACGTCACTATGAAGATGAAGAATTAGGGTTTTGACATTTCATGAGGAGTGACAATCTATGACCCAAATTTAAATGCATTAGAATGAAGGTAAATACAAACCCAATAGCATATAGGTGATCAAATCCTTTTCCAAAAGGTATTCTATACATAACACCTAAATTGAACCTAGATAGTAATGTCGATGTAACCATCCAAGTTTGACACAAGTGTCTAGAGCTCTAGAGGCACTTAATCCAAAATTTGATGACTATTCTAAATTCATTTTCTAGTCTACTTTATGTCTATTTTAGATCCAAAACTATGTTAGCATTAAAAATAGATAAGTACATTACTTCTTTGTCATTTCCATACATAGCTTAGTTGTAATTTTTATATTTAGCATAACTTAACATAAAAAATTCAATATATATTATATTTGAGTTTAACACCCAATTGGCCTACTATAGATCTGATTATTACCCTTGTATATTCTCATTTATATATACCCATTTAAAGATAATATAATACTAACACCAAGTACTTATATTAATCCATTTTAGGGTTAAACGTAGGGTGAACCTGATCTATGAAATCCAAAACCTAGGTCAATTAGGGTTTTTGATTTTTCTATTATTGATCCCTGATTGCTATAATTTTGTACTTACGTTTGCCATGGACATCTCTATTAATTATTTCATGGTCTAATACCTTATGGTGGTTATTAATTATTGTATATCATGTCTGATAAAAGTCATCTGATCTATAAGGGATGCAAAAACTGAAGTCATACACACTCCTTGTTTTAATGTTTACAATGAGCTTTTATCTATCACTACAAAGTGCCAAAGGGAGTGCATGAAATAATAATCCCCCCTAGTTCATTTTACTTCATATTCTAAGGATAATACTTCCACAACCTCACTCTTGGACTTGATATATTATTCACTTCATTACAAAGATATCCTTTTGGATGCATTTGTATGACCATACTCCCATGTAATGTCAAAGCACCATATGTGGCCTCTATCTTAAATTTCATAAAATGGACCAAACATAATATATCCTTTGACAATGAGGATTATATATCCATGGATACTAATCCCTTCAAACATGGTGCAATGGTCCAACAAACCAATAATACTACACCAAAATCCTATTGTATGTATTTAAATTTGTTCACCTTCATCAACTTGCTAATTTGGACACGAACATCATTAAATTCATCTAATGATCACTAATCCCATCTAATGATCCTTACTAATCCTCATTGTATTTTGTCTAACACCCCCTTTTCCATTATTTTTCACCTATTTACTTTATTCCTACCCCACAAACCAATTAATTCACCTAAGTCCTTATTATCTATTAATTAATCCCACTTGTCTAATATTTTGGAATTTAAAATTCTCATAACCCACCGACCTACCTACTCCTAGGATTTCCTAGAAGCCTACCCCTTTTTTATAATCTAACCCTTCTTCTAAACTAATCTAACCTCCCCTTAATTGTGATTATATTACCTAATGGAATTTAGAACTCTTTAACACCCTTCCCATTCTCTAGAGATTTCTCTAGAGAATTATAAGGAATTTTAAATTCCTTAGAATTCCATCCTCTAGAATCATCCACGGAATTTTTAATTCCTTGAATAATTCTCCATCATTGATCTTCCTAAACCCAAATTTGAATTCTAGTAATTGATCTTCCTTCTTCTCCCTCTATAAATAACCAACCCGTCCTTCATTGAACCAATTATGAAAACCAAGAGCTTCCATGCCAATATTATGATCAAATCCATAAGTCCTCTTTATCAAACTATCAATTAATCCATGTCTTGAATCAATCTAGTATCATTCTATCAAAATTCTGAGTCTGTAAGCAATCCATAAGCATTTGATCATTTTCTTTTCTTGAGTCTTGTTTGGAACATTTAGCTTTAGATTCATAATGCTAGTTTTTAATGTTTATTTGTGTGCATTGTGATATATTGGCTCTAAATTATGAAGTAGATTGATATTTTGAGTAAATATTGATATAATTTGCATAACCATATTCAATTTCCCAAATTTATCATCTCACACTTATAATCTTGATTTTGTTTCTTGATATTTACTTAAATATGGGTAAAAGGGACAAGGATTGGATAAAAATGAGCAGGGCATAACTCAACCCATTTCTCTTGCAACTAATACAAAACAACAAGGTTTGGGTTTTTCAAAAAAAGCTATTACATTATTACAAAAACCTAATCATATTACCTAATTCAATGCACCAAGAACATAGTTCCCACGTTTATCTAAGTCCCTAGCTTCATTACTCCTGTGGTCGATAGTGTGTCAATTTAGATCTCTCCCTCATCCTATAGAGGTTGATATGACATGGGTTCTAACCAAAGGATATAATGTAGATACTTATTGTGATTATCATCAGGGACTAGGTCATTCTACAAATAGATGTTTTACATTAAAACATAAGATCCAAGACTTGTTGATGACCAAAATATTATATTTGATGATATTCTAAAAGAATCTAGTTCACAACCTAGTGATCAACAAAAATAGAAAAAATAAAAAAATAATATGAATGATTATTCAAAAAAGGACCTCGAATTGCAAATGGCATACAATACATAATAAAAGATTTAAAATAAACAAATCAAGCAACATCTAAACAAACAAGATTTTATAATCACCTTATTCATCGGTGGGGATTATTTTTGGCATAAATATATTGATCCTACATAAACAAAAACTACTACATAAACAAAAACTACTTGTCATATAAAACACTTTCAATAGCTTGGTTTTGGTCTACAAAAATTGCAATGAAAGGTCAATTGGAAAGACTCCTTGGCTAACACAATAATACCAATCTTTGTGGTCCTAAGTAATTCAAACATGGGTTTGGGTTATGCCTACCACATCTCCATATGTATTTACACTAAGAAATCTTTGGCTATACTAAATGGAAGCAAAAAATTGATCTAAATCAGCAAGGTATTTATTTTTCTCATGAAGGAAAAATAATACATACTCTAAATTATAACATTGCTTCTTCTAATACACATGCAAAACATAAGGAGGAACATGCTCTGTACCGTTTAAACTTATCCAATCATAAGGCAAACAATGTAAAATATCCAAATTAAGGTTGTTAGGCACTAAATAGGGAGATACCTATGACCATCCATTAGATGGCATCATAGGATGATCTTTCCTTTTCAAACAATCAAAATACTATAAAAAAAAAATCTTCAAAAACTCCAACAAAAATATTTTTGGCATATACATGTTCTATTAGCTTCTTGACATCTATGTGTTAGTTCCATGTTGATGTATATCATACCTATTACTTTTACATACATGTGTGTCACACATCTACTTGAGTGTGATATAGGCATACATGATACATGATATATTCCTATTTTGGGTGTTGGGCCTTCCCTCTACTCATGTCATGTGGACATTGGGGGTATCTGCTTCTTTGATCTTGATAATCCCAGGTTATATGGTCGATGATCACATTTCATTATCATTTTTTGAGCTCATATGTACTTACACATGCCTTTATCCATGATTATATCTTACACATGGTATTTGATATGCTATACACTTGACGTTTTTTCCTAACAAATTTGATTTATAGGATACTATGACATGTTTATGTTGGTTTATTATGCTTTCCTTTATACACTTCCTTGAGTGTACTGCCTTGCTATTGTATTGCTTGTTTGAGCATTTGAATATGCTCCTTTGTTTGTGACCCCCAGGCCTATGTATGCTTTATTTGACATTTTTATATGTCATTATTTGTTTTATGTATATTTGAATATGTCATTATTACTTTTATAGACATTTGACTAATTCATGTCCCTTTGATTGTGTGGCATTTGAACATGCCTCTTGTTTGTGGTCTCCTTTGACCATTTCCTTTTAACTTGATTTTGAGTGCTCTTGTGTGTGTGTGTGTTTGCTTATTGATCTTGTACTATTACTATCTATATGTTATCATGATCTTTATCATGCATCTTAGGTCTTCAGGTGATCACATTAGTTCTATGTGGTTCAATGCTATATCTACCTAGACATGTTCCTTATATATGCTCCATGGTTAAATTCACAGATTATACATTTGTATTATCCTTTTGAAGTGAGGTAAATATTGGTTCCTATCTTTCCCTCACCTCAAAGGGGGGGGTATGTTAGTGTTGGCATGTCATAGAGGCATGTTCTCCACACTTGGCATAATTTTTATATTCAGTGGGGGCATTCTTTGGAAGCATGTTCTCCACACTTATTTGGTATTTAACATCTCCAAATTATAGTGGGGGCATGCTTTGGAAACATGTTCTTCACATTGGTACTAATATCAATTTTCATATTTCTCCATATATAGTGGCAGAATGATTTGGAAGCATGTTCTCCACACTTACATAGTTTTTGAAATGGCCAAAGCACATAATTATATTATTTAGATTCACAGTTGTGGAAGAATTATATATATTGGTACTATTGTTATACATAGTTTCAGCATGAGACATATATAAGGTGCATATGTTATGAAATTTTTGCATAATATTTTAAAATCCAAATTAGATACAGATTCCAAAACTATTTTATGGACTGTTAACACATCACAAAATTTTATGTAGTAAAACCCTAGTTGGACTTTTATGAAATTTATTAAGCTAATCTACTACAATAGTTGGTGTGCTTTTTGGTATAGTTTAGGTGATTAAACCACTCAATATTACCAATTTTTAAGGTTGGACTTGATTGTATCATCTATCCTCACCAAGTTGTAAGCATCATTAGGTTGCACAATTGAGCTAATCTCAATTGTCAAGTGGCAAATCACCTTTGCTCCAAGGTTGGGGGCATGGGATTTCCAATCTCTCCCTCCCTCCCTCTCTTTTTCTCCTTAGACATGCAATTTTTAGATTTTATATGTATATATTTTTCCTAATATTAGTTTAATAGCCTTATAATGATACATCTTTTCAAATCAACTTGCCAATAGGCAAGGTGATTACATCAACACACATGTGTACTCCTAAACCTTGCTCATTCAATTCTAATTACTTTTAATTCCAAATTATATGCACTGATTATATACTATAACATGCTCTTGGTTTTAGGTCAGTTACCAACAAAGCATTCAAGTTGGGCACATACAAATATAAGGTGTGTTATACACACCTAGGTACACATTCTTTTCCTTTAAACTATCAGTTTCATTACTAGATTAAAGGGGGAGGTAAATATAAATTATATTTATGGATTATATAACACCTCAATCTTTTACACTTGGAAAACTTAGACCTTGGTTGTTCCTCTCAGTTCTGGACTTTTCTCACTTTTGTAAGTCTTGTATTTGCTCTATTTTATGCCCCTCCTATCTCTTAGTCCAACCAGTCTTATGTTGATTACCTAAGTCTTATATCTTGCCTAGAATGCTTAGAATTTACTTATCTTCCACTTCTTCAAGTTTTGAGCCTGTGCCTACTTTTTTTCTCCCTAGACACTAGCATCCAAGATAGACACCTATGTTAATGCCAGTGTCCTAACTTAATACAAGTGTCTAGTGACATAAAGTCATCCAATTTTTATTTGAAACATATCCTAATGATTGACATAAGTGATTTAATGTGAGTTACTTCTCCAAAGGTATTGATATAAATACATGATCAACCCTCATTCATTCCTCACTTGGAAAAACTTAGCATAGACCAAGGTAACTTATCAAAAGTATTCTATCAAGCATTCAATTAAGTAAAACTTCCCTATTTTCTCCTATTTATGTATCAGTCATAGGGGAAAAACATCTATAGGTTTGATGTAACAAAGGAGCAACCCAAGATCTATATTTTCCAAATTACAATCTAGGTCACTTTTGTACTTGCTTATCACATAGTGCATGATTCACACATAAGCTAATGCAAGGGAGAAATACATCAGTTTGAGGTCCTCTTCAAAGTATTAGATATGTAGGTAATGCTCACTAATAAAGGGGTCTTTAGGGTCAGCTCGACATTGTGTGCCCACTAAGCCATTTTTTCCTAAGGTAACCATGAAGATGAAGAACTAAGTTTTTGACATTTCATGAGGAGTGATAGTCCTTGACCCAAATCTGAATGCACTAGAGCAAAGGTGTATTTAAACCTAGAAACATCTAGGTGGTCACATCCTTTTCCAATAGGTAATATATATAGGAAACCTGCATCAAATCCATATAATAGTGTTGATGCAACCATCCTAAGTTGATGCAAGTGTTTGAAGCTCTAAACAAGTGACTTAATCTAGATTCTGAAGACTATTCCAAAATTGTCTTCCAGTCTACTTTCTTATAGTTTTAGATCTAACACTATCTTAGCATCAGAACCAACTAAGTACATTATTTATTTGTCATTTCCATACATAGCTTATTTGTAATTTATATATTTAGCATAACTCAACATAAGAAATTTAGTATATATTATATCTGAGTTCAATACCCAATTGGTCTACTAGAGATCTAATTATCACGCTTGTGCATTATAATTTATATATTCCCCTTTAAAGGTAATATAAGACTAACACCAAGTACTTGGATTAATCCAATTTAGGGTTAAAAATAAGGTTCATCATTCTACATCTCTCCTTTCCTTTTGGATCTCCCCTTCTGATTTGGTTCTTTGAAAAATACATATGACTTGGTCCTCCCCTCTTCTTGGGATCTTTAGGAGTCATCATCCTCTCTCCCTTATCAAAATATTCTCATTGTATTTTCTCTCTTTCACTTGGAATTTCATTTTCTTGTGGGTCTTCCTCCTCAATTATTCTACACTAATTTTATACTATCCTCCAACTAGTTCTCCTCCTAGCCCACATTGATATTATTTTAGCCTTCCATTGTCAATTTTCAATGCCAAAAAAAATTATCATCATCTTCATCCAGAGTGGTATTTTATTAATAAACTATTTGGGAAGGTTTATGCTAATATTGAAAATTATAAAATGTATCTATTTAGATTTCCTTTCCATCATAATTCATCTACACATGTCCACTTTCTTTTAATTTATTCACTCTCTCATCTATACAAGTATCTCATCTCTGCAAATTTATGCTCAAATATTGCACATGTGAATATATTCATGTGAAAAAAATATATAGAAACTTACACCAAAATATCTCATATAAATCATAATAAGTCTCTTGACCTAACCACTTTGTTAGCTTCTAATTACCATGGCCTAGTGCTTTCTTAATGAATTGGAAAGCTTTAGACTAAAAATATGCTTCAACCTATTCCAACATGATATGTTCTATCATAGAAACATTCAATCCCTATAACCTATGTAGATAATTTCCTAGCAATATAACAAAAAAATATTTTTTTAGAACACATTCGCAATCAGCCATACCCTAGCTATAACAAGACATAAATAACCTCAAGCATGCTAGAATATTACTTAAACCTAAGATTAAGCATTCACTTGAATAATACAATATACACTAAGGTAACAACATTAATATGATTATAAATATTAATGGAATGCATAACATAAATTTTCATAACACATCATAAACATTAATCAATTTATTCTCATTAATAAAAACCCATATGCAAAATCTATATGTCAGATTTGTGTATACAATTAATTATACACATGGATCAGTTCATACACTTCTTAAAAAATACTTTAAAATCTATACAAGTTGCAATTTCTCAAATATATGAAATGTGTAGCATCTCAAGTTATCCTGAATGAGAGGTGTGGGGTTGTAGTTATAGATTTTACCCATTGAAATACTAATGACAGTTGGATCTAGGTAGGTTTCTTCTAGGAAGTTATAAAATGTCCTAATGATCTTACAATAGATGCTCATTTTATTCCTTTCTAATGTACTAACATACATGTCCTTATTTCTTCTTTGACATATGTATTCCTATGCATCATCTGATTCTATGTAATCGTTCTTATTGCACGTTGTTTGGAATCCATGTGCACATATACTTTTTCACAACCATGAAAACTATACAAATATTTGTATGAAACCTAAAATACATGGGTATTTATGTGTATATTTAGTGCAATCCCTATACTAATTAAAAATTTCTATCTTATGTATATATTTTCAATCCTAGGGTCAACAACTAGATTTTTGTGGAAGACCTTGAGATCTAATTTTAAAAAACACTGATTCTAGGATAACAACCTTGATTCTATGAATAATTTTTCTGAGAGGGCCTCATTTTTGAAACTTATTCTATTCCATTCATACCAAATATTACACATCACTAATGCTAGGAATAATGCCCATAGTGGCCTGATAAATGAAAAAGATGGATATTGTCAAATTTAGATAATATTAATAGTGGAGGTAAGAAACACCCAGGAATAAGATCTTTTCTTGAGAAACTAGGGCCATGATCTTTTGCTTATAGGAAAATTGAGGAGAATATGATCCTTTGATTCTGAGCTAGCTTTGCAAAGGGCACATTTTTGGGCCCTAGAAGATCATTTTTTGAAGTTTATCAAATGTTAGTATCTTCTTTTGAGCTACTAGAAAAATGAAGGCTCCATATTTTGGAAGGTTTCAATGGGACCAAATTTTATGGTTAGGCACACATGGAGCTGTTTGTAAAGCCATTGGTCTATAAACAAATATTTACCACATAAGAGATCCAAGGTGATCAATTCCAACCAAGGGATTTTGTGTTGTTTCCTAAAGGAAAATCCTTGTTTTAAATAATACATTTCATCTAAGCTACTTGAGTGTATGGAGCATTTAGCTCATTCTAGCTCCTCCAAGTGAGATAAGGAACCATTGAGTTTTGGAGGCTAGAGATAATTGATGAGAAGTGATCCACAAGCTTAAATAGAGAGATACCTAACTTTCATGAGAGAAGAAGGATTCTTAAATTAAGGAGCACTAGATCAGAACTCATTTCATAAATCTATAGGTGCTCTAATGCCTATTTCCCCTATCAGTTGCTCAAACATAATGAATATACAATATCATAGGAAGTTTGAAATGTGGGAGCCTCTAGGAAATACCATTGAAAAAAATATTTTTCTCATGAGATTGAGATTATAAGTATTTATATATTATAATCCTACTCTAAAATTGGTCAACATTAACAAAGAAATGTTAGATTAAATTAGCTCCTAAAGTATATATGTGAGCTTGGTGTTTGTTAAATTCATAACTCTAAGATGTTTTGGAATACATAACTTATTATAGATAATTAAGGTGATGTTTTTTCCAATTTTCATATCCTTCCTCGAGAAAATATCCATCTTTTGGTTATGAAGAGCAAGGGTATTTTTTTGGGATTTTTAGAAATGACAACATTTATGTTGGGAGAGTCTAGGGGATTGATTTGAGGAGTTGGATGTAGCCATTAGACTAAGCCATATTATTTTCCAAAAAAGGATCCTAATGTCTATTTTTCCAACAATATATTCTAATGGTACCTTCTTCCTAATCTTGAGAATAAAAATAATACCTAGGGATTTACTTGGAAGAGATCTCATCTGAAATCCATGGATAGAATCCAAAATGTGTTTCAAGTGAGGAGTAATGTTGAAAAATAAAAATTTTAACTTCTCAAAATTGATATTGTTACTAGAGATAGATGATGAAGTACCAATAATTAATTTAAGGGATTTTTTTTTGCATGCTCTACCGAAAATTAGTGTGTAATCCACCAACAGGATGTTAGAAATTATGGGTGCCGCTTTGACTAGCCTAAGACTAGGGATCCTATTGGAAATAATCCCCACTTGAATATGCTATATTAGGTCCTCTTTCATGAGGATGAATGGATATAGGATATATTTTTTAAGGCCCTAATTATTGGCAAATAAGCCTACATGGTTTCTATTAATTAGAACAAATAAGTGGGTTGAGGATACACGATAAAAAATAATGTTAAACTAGGTAGGAGAAAAGCCAAAGTTCTCAAGGATGGATGATATAGGAGTATGTAAGCCTTTAATATACTCATGTCATAATATATTTACTCTATGACATATCCTACCATTTCTAATATTTTGTTCATAATCCATCTTACACATGGGCATATCTTAAATTCTTAACTCCTCTTTTGTGAGTTACCTAACCCCAAAAGTATCATTATGATTTTGCTTAATACTAAAGTTGCCTTACTATAAGAAGATAAACCAATCATTATTTATTGAGTGTTTTTACCAAATCTTTTAATAGTTCAATTAATGCTTCATCTTTCTCTATTTTATATTGATACACTCTTCTATTCTATGTAAAAAAGTTGGTGAAATAGAGATAAACTAAGAAGTAAGTGAACATCATGGATTTAACCACTTAGATATTTTAAAAAAAATTTAATAATATAAATTTATAGTTCTAATTGGGTTTTCATTGCATTATTGTCTATTTCCATTATCTTACTACAATCTAATACATATCTCAACCTTTTTCATTTATTTTTCACTTTTACAATAACCCATTTAATCCATTAAGTGTGGTTGTCCACTAAGTTTCCTCTTGGGCCCCATACCAGTGGTATCAAATCATACACACTTATATCATATCATATTGGTATAAACTATGTATATGAAATCCTTTTCAATTTATATTCCCACTCATACAAGTTTTGATTATAGGGAACTAAGCTATAAACTCATGACCCTTCATCATACCTTCTTTCACATCATGAAATTATATATAGATCAACTGCAAAGACAACAATTTTAGAAATGTTTCATAAAATGATGTATGTTGATTTAAAAAATCAATAGGAAGAATTGGAATAATGTAATACAAGTGAATAAGAGGGAATCATCGATTAATTCCTTCAACTTCTCAAGCATGTTCACACTCCTATCAATTAATCTAATATACATTGATCTTTTAGTGATTGCACACAATATAAGGTGCAATTGAATATAGGCATCCCTATTCTTGAAGGAAAATAAGATGCATATGCCATAGATAATTGGATTAATTTAATTTATCCATACTATGCATTTAATCATTTCTATAACAAATAAATGATTACATTCACTCTTCTAAAATTTTATTAATCCATAAAGAAATTTTGGGATAAATACTAACTACACATGAATATAATGACTTAGACATGTCTATAAATACATTAATGGTTTCATATTTATGTTTTATCAAATTTTGGCAAACTAGGTAAATAGATTACCTAATATGACAAAATGTTGTGAAAAATCAAACTAATACAAATATGAAATAAATGTTACAAACTAATTTATAACTTACTAAATTTGGAAATATACTAAATATGGAGAATATAAAAGATAAATATAAACTTAGATGGAGAACTGAGATTCAGACTATTTATGGATTTAAGACTAACTGATTGTGTGTGAACCTAAAATAGGGGATGCCAAGACTCCTTGATAATAGCATTGCAACTAGACAATAGTATGGGGTGATATTGTATGTGTTGATGCAATGGATTGCACCCTTTGAAGGGAGGCTCAACTCTCCTCCTCCATGCAACACAATGGATACATTCCTCTTGTTGTGGGTTGCAAACATGAGGGATGAATCTCTAGATTAGGGGCTAATTCCCCTTGATGCACCTTGAGGCCCTAGATTTCCTACGGATAACAATGGGAGGGGATGAAAATGGAGAGAAATACTGAAATTAAAACCTAAAATAAAGTGGTGATGCACCAAAATGGTTGGTCTACTCAGCTTTGACATACACTTTACACTAGAGAGAAGCAAGCATACACTTCATTCAAATGAAAACCTTTCCTGCATCAGTGCTTCAACAGGGGATCCTATGGAGATACAAGGAGTAATAACTACTATAGGTGTTCTAAGACACACTATGGATAGCCTATTCACATGCACCTATACTCCGAGCTAGACACTTCTTGTTAACCTACAAGAGAAGAACTCATAATACACTAGATATGTTGGAATAAACTTATGAAAGCATGAAAAGAAAATGACTTAACAAAAGATAAAACCATATACATATGAAAAAGATGCTTCTTCTAATTCAAGGTAAATTCCTTTAGGGCTTCACCATACAAGCTGAGATATCCTTTCTTAAATGAGAAGTTATAAATATATAGAGAACTAGAAACAAGATAGCTGACAAATCAAGGAATCAAAACCCATACTGAGTTAAACACTTTTGTATAGACCAAAAGACCATGTTTCTATCACTTTCTTAGAATTTCCTATGGGAGCCATGTTATAGGCTATCTAAACCACCATTTTTATTGCCCTTGGGTTGTAAAAGCATGGGAGACCATCCCCATCAATTGATAATGCCATTTTGAGTTGTTGTGATTGGCTATGCTCTCTTAAATACTTATATGCAACTTGGATGTAAATTAATGATGAAGCATGAAAACATGAGATGTTGGTCTCTATAGTACAAAAACCAATCTATTTTATTGGTTTTTGGTAGATATATTTCACCAAATGTATTAATTCTCCTTGTTGAGTTGTTCATGCCACCTATCTCGATCTAAGTGGTCATTGATTCTACCCTTTGTCTTTGTCAATAGCTAAAACTATTCTAAGTTTTGTCTTTTATACTTTGTCTTTGCCCATATTTTTTCTCTTTCTTTTGACTTATCCTTTGCCTTGGCTTCTTCTTAGCTTGTCTTTGACTTATCAGGCCTTCAGGTTGTTGGCAGTCTCTACTTCTTTGTTTCAAGATTTTTTCCATGCTTTCCTTTGGGAAAAATGTCTGAAGGAATTCCTTTAGACATTTTGTCTAAAGGAATTCCTTTAGACATTTTGTCTAAAGGAATTATTTCTTTTGACTTCTTCTTTTCCTGAAGGGCATGTGTCCTTTAGGCCTTTACAATTTGTCTCCTTCTTCAGTTGGTTACCCTCTGCAAGGGTTTCTTTTATCCAAATGTGCCTTCGAGATTTTTGAAATGGTCTTCATCTTTCTCAAGGTGCCCTTTGCAAGGGCACTTTGTGCCTCAAAATTCCCCTTCATAAATTTTGATTTGGTCTTGCCACCAACTAAGGTGCCTTGTGAAGAAAATATGTGCCTTTGGCGAGCTTCGTAGACCAAATTGGATCATTCACTTGCTTTTACTTTTAAAAGTTGACAAGTAATACACCTGCACAAACCTGAATTGCACTAGATAAACCATTTCAGACTTCTTATGAACTCTTACTTTGGGTTTTGCATCAACTTCAACTCATGAAATAAACAAGTAAAGACACTTGGAAAACCTAATTTGGTCTACCAAGACCAAATTAAGTTTTGCAAGTGTCTTTACTTATAAACCTTTCTAAATAAAGACATTTATAAAGTTTGAATTACATCATAAGGACCAGATCAAGTTTATCAAGTAACTTGAATTATGAAAATTTCATAAGTAAAGTCATTTGGAAAACCTGATTTGGTTTGTTGTAGGTGAGGTAACTACTCTTGACAAACCTGAAATGCACTTGGATAAGCAAATGAGGAAAACACTTGGCTTTTTCTCAGGAAAGGTGTGGTAGAGAACAATTTGCACAAGGCAGTAGAGAGATGATCTAGAAAAAACATGGATTGGATGAATTTTCTAAATAAAAATGAGTGGGTGCCCAATTTTGGCTTGTAAAACCAAAATTTGGTTAACACATTTGGCGACTCACAGGTGGAGCATGCCTACTATGCTAAAGAAGACTGATAGCCTCAAAGTCCATTGGGCATGGAGTTAAGATGAATCTTAGAGAAGTCAACAATAGCCTTGTAAGGAACTATGAACCAAAAAATATTTTACCCCAAAAAATAAGGAAAACACACACACAAAGGCTAAAAACACTACACAAATGTGTAACAGCACTTAGGGAAAATAAAAGACAACCTAACAGAAAGCAAAGTACTATGTACAACTAACCAAATATGTTCTTCTCCCTCCTAGATGAAAGGGGAAACTTCTTAAGTCACTTTGAAGATGAGATGAAACAAAGTGCCAAGCATGTTTCTCTTTGAATTGAATGCTTTGTAGATCAGGCCTCTTCCTTGGCACTTCACTTGGTTTAGTCTCAAAGAGGTCATCTTTGAACAGGTCTCCAATGAAGACATATTCCTCTTTCACATGTTTAGAAAATTCATATTTTTTACCACTCTTTGTCTCATGGTCAAATTGTATCTCTTTAGTAGGCATGTCTCCAAGATGATTGGTTTCATGTTCCTCATGTTCCTTAAAAGCTTCAGGCCCACATGATTCTTCTTCATCCTTCCAGAGCTGATGGGTTTCTTCTAGAAGGTGATATCCTTCCTTGATGACTTCAAAAATATGATCTTTAGATTCACCAACCTCTTGAAAGGATAAATTTGAAAGCTTGTTGTCCCTTTGCATACTTATTTGAGTCCCAATGCTACCTTTCCCACCCTTAGCTAGCTCATAGCCTCTTTGAAGAAGAGTGTAACCTTCCCCAATGACTTCAAACAAATCATTCAAAAAATGAGAAAGAATATGTCTTTGCTCCTCAATGACATCTTGAAAAGTGATAAAAGATTCAATGATCATCTCTTCCTCATCAGATATAGAGGCAAAAGCTTGTGACTTATCTTTTTATTCACCAAGGGGGTACCTATGGTGATCTCCTCCTCATCTGCACTCATGAAGTCTCCCTGATCAGTCATGAATTGATCATACTCCTCTTCACTTGCTTCCCTCAAGATGTATTCCTCAACACAAGATAAACATTCTTCATTTACTTGCCCAATTCTTGTTATGCTTGTAAGAAACAGGGGCATATGGTCAAATATTTTCCTTCCAAAAGTAAAAATCATCCTAGTAGTGTTTTGGATGGGATAAAGACCAAGGTTCAACATAAGAAAGTATGGAAAGTCAAAGAAGATCATCGACAAGAACAAAAGAATAATGAAGATTCTAAAGCTCTACATGCTGAGGCGGAAAAAGAGCCTTCTTTTGAAGATCCTAAAGCTCCACATTCTGAGGCAAACAAAGAACTTTCTTTTGAGAAAGAAAATTTTGAGGAAGAAGGACATGGGATGCAATCAAATACTATAATACCGGTAAAAATAATAGATGATTTGACTGATCTATCAAAACAAATCATTTTCTATCAAAGGATAGAAGACCGATGGAGAGATGTAGATGACAAAACTGGGCTAGAGGAAGGTGAATTCTTGGCTGAAGCTGGAAATAAATTAGAGGAGGGAGTTTTTATTACTTCTCAATCCAGGGAGATTCAGGTTGATAATGATTTCCCTTTGGACGAGCTTCCTGTGAATGATAATGGAGAAAACTTAAAGCATATTCTAAACCAAAGAAAAAGGGCTGAAGAAAAGACCAATACTAAGGGGGTAGAAACTAGAAGCAGCAAAAAAGACCAGCAAACTAAGGCGAAACATCTTGCTTCTACTCTGGATAAATTTGGAAAAAGAGATGAATAGCTTTTTATGGTGAAACCAGATGTTGGTTCTCTGGACAAACCTAGAAGAAGATCCACTAGGAAAACCAGAGAGCTAAAAAGTATGTAGAATATTGCTGATGGCAGGCAAGCAACTATTCTGGATTTTACCCCTAAAAAATAGTTATTACATCATTACTTGGTCTATTATGGGGTTGAATATAACCTATATTTTGGTGTTGTCCTTGTATAACTTGTTTTTGATGCTACTATTTAGTAGGTTTTAGGAAGGCTTTTCCTGGTGCTTGGTAATGCTTTATCTTTTTTGATTCTGTTAAAGGGTTTCGGGCTCCCTTCAAAACCTATTTTTACCTTAATCTAAAACATTCTTCATTTACTAGGTAAGGAGGTGGAACACAAGGGTTGTCAAAATCAAGTTGGGAATGGAAAGTAGGGGATCTTTTTGAAAGCTCATGAGAAAATGGGGACAAACCTTGGGCCAAAATCAATTGATTTTATTCTCTCCACTTGACCAACACTTCATCAATATCAAAATTAGCTTGAGGATTGGTAGAAGGGGTGTATTTTGGCATAGGCTCCTCTCTAAGGTCTGAAACTTCCATCTCACTTTCACTAAGCAATCTCATCTTTGCCTCTAATTCCTCAATTTGCTTAGCTAGATTTTTGAAAGTCTTTCTTGGAGCTCGTAGGAATCATCATGGAAATGGGGAGTGCATGAAGGCTACCATGGAGTACAAGAATCTTCTTGATTAAGGGTGGGAGGGACTTGAGAAGGACTAGCCTCATTTTGTACTTCATACTCTTGAACAATGCCCTTCTCCTCCTTGCTACTCCATGACTCAACTACTTTACTCCAACTCATGATCTTAGGACTAGAAGTCTCCTTTTGGGGTGATGGGGTTGCAATGTGAGAGGGTAGTGATCTTAGGACTAGAAGTCTTCTCAACATGATTGGGGAAAGGACTTTGATAGGCTTGACTTGGCTTATGAGCATGGGTTATGTATGGCTGGTATGGAACTTGGGGCAACGGGTATGCAGGTTGATAGACTTAGTAAGGACACCTCTCATGAATACTTAGTTTCTCTTACAAAGATGAAGTCAAACCGCTCACATCCAACATCTCATTTGTAAGCCTTTTTCAATTAGATCTTTCAATAAGAGTCCATTCACTCTTGACCAACTCTAATGCATTTCTCACTTGATGGATGAAATGATCAAGAATTTCTTGGCCACATCTCCTTCTAGTGTCAAGCTTCACTACATACCTTTCATACCCCAATAGTGCTTGTTTGAAGGTGGAAATGGGATAATTGGCAAAAGGATTAGGTTGAGTAGGAGAAGTAACACATTGAGAAGATTGGGCATAAGACTGATATAGCTCATAACAAGGCTAAAATTGGGCATATTGGACCTGGTAAGGATCATAGCCAAGTTAGGCAAGGAATTGCTCAAACTGAGGAGGAAGAGGCAAAGCCCACAATGTTTCACCAACTTGTAAAGGGAAAAACTCATAATCATATACAACCATGAAACTTCATAAAGAAACATACTGCCAAAGCTCTTCAAAGGATCACTCAGGCTACTCAACTAGTTGATGTATCTTTGGAGTCACCATTGGTGTTGATTGAATGCCTCCAAAGGCTGACTTGTTGAAGAACACACCAAGAATTCTTCAACCTATTAGACAAAATGTCCCATTGAGCATGCCAAAAACTATTGACATAGTGGATTTCACCCTCGGAAGGGAGGCTCAAATCTCTTCCTCCACACTAAAAAATGGAGACATTCCACTTGTTGTGGGTTGCAAACGTGAGGGATGCATCTCTAGATTAAGGGATAGCTCCCCTTGATGCACCTTGAGGCCCTAGATTTCCTACTGCTAACAATGGGGGTGATGAAAAGGGAGATAAATACTAAAATCAAAACCTAAACTAAAACAGTGATGCACCAAAATGGTTGGTCTACTTAGCTTTAACATACACTTTGAACCAGAGAGAAGCAAGCATACACTTAATTCAAATGAGAACCTTTATTGCATTAGTGCTTCAACAAGGGATCCTATAGAGATATAGGGAGGAAGAAATACTAGAGGTGTTCTAAGACACACTATGGATAGCTTGTTCACATGCACCTATACTCTGAGTTGGACACTTCTTGTTGACCTGTAAGAGAACTCACAATACACTAGATATGTTGGAATAAATTTATGAATGCATGAAAATAAAATGACTTAACACAAGATAAAACTATATACATATGTAAAAGTGCAAGCTCAAATGGAGGTAAAAATGCTTCTTCTAATTCAAGGTAAATTCCTTTAGGGCTTCACCATACAAGTTGAGATATCCTTTTTTAAATGAGAAGTTACAAATATATATAGAATTTGAAACAAGATAGCTGACAAATCAAGGAATGGAAACCCATGTTGAGTTATACACTTCTATAGAGACTGAAAGACCATGTTACTTTCACTTTCTTCAAACTACCTATAGGAGCCATGTTGTAGGCTATCCAAACCATAGTTTCTACTATCTTTGGGCTATAAAAGCATGGGAGACCATCCCCAACAATTGACAAAGCCATTTTGAGTTGTTGTGACCGACTATGCTCTCTTTAATACCTAGATGTGACTTAGATGCATATTAATAGTGAAGCATGAAAACATGGGATGCTAGTATTTATAGTTCAAAAATTAATCTATTTGATTGGTTTTTGGTAGATATATTTCACCAAATGTATTAGTTTTCCTTGCTGAGTTGTTCATGCCACCTATCTCAGTTTGAGTGTCATTGATTATGCCCTTTGTATTTGTCAACAGCTGGAACTATTTTGAGTTTGTCTTTTTTGCTTTGTCTTTTCCCATGTTTTATCTCTTTCCTTCAACTTCTCCTTTGCCTTGGCTTCTTCTTGGCTTGTCTTTGACTTATCAGGCCTTCAGGTTCTCAGTGGTCTCTGCTCCTTTGTTTTAGGATTTTTTCCACACTTTCCTTCGAGAAAAATGTTCAAAGGAATTCCTTCAAACATTTTGTCCAAAGGAATTCTTTCTTTTGATTGCTTCTTTTCCCAAAGGGCACATACCCTTCAGGCCTTTGCAATTTGTCTCCTTCTTCAGCTGGTTACCCTCTGTAAGGGTTTATTTCATCCAAAAGTTCCCTTTAGGATTTCTGAAATGGTCTTCATCTTTCTCAAGGTGACCTCTACAAGGACACTTTGTGCCTCAAAATGCCCCTTCAAAACTTTTGATTGGGTCCTACCACCGACCAAGGTAGCCTCCGAAGAAAATCTATGCCTTTGGCGAGCTACATAAACCAAATCAGATCCTTCACTTGCTTTTACTTATAAAACTTGATAAATAATACATGTACACAAACCCAAATTTCACTAGATAGACCATTTTGGACTTCTTATGAGATCTTACTTTGGGTTTTGTGTCAAATTCAACTCATAAAATAAACAAGTAAAGGCACTTGGAAATCTCGATTTGGTCTACCAAGACCAAATCAAGTTTTGCAAGTGTCTTTAATTATAAACCTTTATAAATAAATCCATTTTCAAAGTCCAAATTACATCATAAGGAACAAATTGGGTTTATCAAGAAACTTGACTTATGAAAATTTCACAAGTCATTTGGAAAACCTGATTTGGTCTGCTATAAGTGAAGTAACTACTCTTGACAAACCCAAAATGCACTTAGCTAAGCAAATGAGGCAAACACTTAGTTTTTTCTCAAGAAAGGTCTGGAAGAGAACATTTTGCACAAGGAAATAGAGGGATGATCTAGCCAAAACATGGATTAGATGACTTTTGCAAAGAAAAAGGAGGGGTTGCCCAATTTTGGCTTGCAGGACCAAAAATTGGTCAACATTATGAATGGGGTAGATTTCCCTAAAAAATTATAGGGCTTTAATATTTTTGGGTTATCTTTACCTTCATCTATTTTTTATATATATTGTGCAAGATATTCTAAACTAATGTAGGGACCATTGCATAACTCTTTTTTAACTTGAAACCCTAGTTCAATAGACAAGAAGACAAAATGCAATCATAAAGTAAAAAGTGGTCAACTTTTGAATTTATGCTTAACATCAACACCCCCTATATTTATCACTACATACATACCAATACTCTGAAGAGGGATCAAAATACCTATAGTTCTCCCATGCTATGGTGGTGTGTGTGAAACTAGTGTAAAATGCTAGCTGTTGGTGCAATCCTTGTATGATTAAGTGATTCAACCATAACTTGTGACCTTGTAAGTGTATTTATACTTTGTCTCATGGATACTATGGTTGAATTTAATTATAATTGGGATAAATAGGGATTTTTTTTCTAAATGTGTAATTCTAATTATGGTGTTTTTCAATGTGGAAGCCTCTTGTCTGCAAAATGGTTCTAATTATGTTTTTATAATGGTATTTTTGGAATTATTTTAGATGGGTATTGATAAAATTATGGGCTGAACCTTTGGTGACTTTTGAATTTTATAAATTAGTTGTTAATGTGTGGGAAGATGTCATTAGCAAGGTGGATAATAATGGGGTGCACTATAGTTTAGATTGGGAACTATTGTCATGGGGGTAAGAATTACTAAGCTGGAAGTATGGTTCAATATGATAGTGAGATTGAGCTACTGTGTGGTCTAGATAAGGACATTCTAAATTGATTTGGGTTGCTTGAAGGAATGAGTCATCATGTGAAAAGTGAAAGAAAGTGGTAAAAAGGCCTTAGGATAGGTCATGATCTAGGTGCATTAAAAGAGTGGTCACAAGGCACTGTTTTAGATTAAATGTCAACTTATGTGTCTACATTTGCCTTAATTTTAGTCTAGTAATGTAAAAAAGTAAAATCACTAGATTAAAATTAAAAGTGCATACCTAAACTTACCTATGAAGTGCAATTTTAAATGTATGCCATAATGTTGAACTATGCTTCATATGATCTTGTAATGAAATACATATGAAATCAATCATTAATTAAGATGAATATAAAGAAGTAAAGATAATAGAACCTATAGATCAAATAACAAGGAATGAATACAATTGATTGGTTACATAAACCATTATGTTTTTTGGTCAAAAAATTGATGTAAAAAGTTGGTGACTAAAGAGGGTAAGAAATTTGGAAATTTCATATGCATTAAAAATCTTGGATTAGACTACGTATGCCTAGGTGAGTGTGCTCAAGAACTCAAGGTGTGTTTGAATTATTAATTTCATACCCAAATTAGTGAGCTATTTTTGAATCCTTATATTAATCCCATTAGATTGTTCTGGTGAAAAAATTAGTGCAAAACTAATGCAAAAAGGTGAACCAACCACTGCAGATGGAATAGGGCTCATTTTTGGCGCAAACCTAGCATAAAACTAGTGCAAAAAGTTAGTATAATATAGGTCTAGTGTACACAATATGGAAAATGACATGGATTACCACTCCATCTATGAAAATGACACAAAAATGAACAAGGAGGAAGTCATATGCAATACACATGCCCCCAATATGATATCTAATGTAAATGGATTCTAAGACTAAGTAATAATAACTAAAATTATGAGTAGTAACATGTGTGATATCCTCTAACACATGTAGTGCATGATGCACCCAAATATATAAAATTTGAGATAAAATCTTGGTTTTTTCTAGAGATTAAAGCTATGAACCTATTGCAAATTATTTTGATCTGCTTAAGACTCTGAGATATTCTGTTATTTTTTGTATTCTAGGACAATATCACCCTAGTTAGATAATAGTGGGGGGTGTTCCTATCTAAATGGAGTTATTATGTACAAAATAACTCTTTGAGTGTTTTATAAGTGTTTTTTATGATTCACTATGTGAGGAATGCAAAAAACATTTTGTGCATTGGATTGTGATGGCTTAGTCTCTAAGACAAGCTATTATGTATGCCCCCTCTTTTGAGGTGAGTTGTTAAACAAGTATGTGCAATAACTTAGCTCAAAATAAATATTTATGCACAAATTTTATGCAAAGTATGTAAGCATGACTAATATTGATAACATGGATAAACATGGCATCATCATATAGATAAACTAAGCATAATAGTAATGGGAGATGCATGTATAAATAAACATACATAATGAGAATGTCAAGGTAGATGTTAGCAATCAGGTATGTAGATAAGTGATCAAAATTGATTATAAAAAACTAGATAGAACTACTTAAGGAGGGATGAATAACACCCATCATGGAATTGAAAATTGAACAAAAAAGAATGCAAGTGTCATGGCTATGATGGACATAAATAAAAGGTACACACAAAGCACACAAATTATACAATAGAAGTCTAAGGAACCACATACAAGGGACATGTTTAAATGTCACTCACACACATAGAAAAATATGAAGAAGGCTTATAACCACACACAAGGACATTCAAATGTCCTCATAGGAAAATAAATAATAAACACAAGACACAAAGTAGGAAATCAAACATGAAAAACATCCATGAATATATGTAATTGATCAACATAAGTTGTTTGTGATACTAGTAGATTTAACAACTTAAATAACTAGTAAGATATCAGTGTGTTAGTAAGTGAGAAATATCAATATATTTAATGCCATGTAAAGGACCGAGATGTGACTAATAAGGGATAACCAAAGAGAGATAAAACATGTTGTTGTGACCAACAAGCCCATTTTCAAAAAAAATTCAAATAGGGACCCATTTATCATAAAAATCCTATGTTTGGTCACTATCAAGACGTGAATTGACTCTAAAATGGTATCATACTAAAGCCTAAATACTTTTATTCACTTTTTATTCTAAAAATTTTGGCTTAAAATTAGGATATTAATTTGGTTTTGGTCTTTATTTCTGATTTATTTGACTAACCAAACTAATTTTTACTTGTCAATTCTATCAATTTTATAGTTTATAGGTCAATGTATTATTAATAAACATCATTCATTTACCCAATTTTCATAGACTATCAACAAATATTTAAACTATTAAACTTTAGGTATCCTGACTAAATGAGATTATGCCATGTGTCATGACTTCATTACATCTAAAATATGACTCAATGTTATAAGTACCATAGTCTTGCAATTAACTGACTACACGAGATTGTGCTAAGTGTCATTACCTCAGTGCATCATAGGCATTTGATAGAAAATAAAGTTACAAAATTTTGACTAGCCAACTAATCGATATCATGCCATGTGTCTCTATCTCACTGCATCATACCTCTCAAGCCACAAGTATAAATCACAAGATCTAGTGACTGTTTGGGTAAGTGATATTGATCCACATGTCTCAATCTCAATAGATCAAAATAAAGGGATAAATTCATATAACAACCAACTAGTTAATAAAGTTATATCATGTCTTGTGTCGACATCTCACTACTCATAAGTTGATATAAAAAGGATGATATATAAATTAAGCAATTTAATAACATAGTGCCACATGACATCCTTTGAACAGTCAACTGCCATGTGTCATAATTAGATTATGACACATATAAATTATAGCAAGTCATTTTCTATGTGTTAAGACATATATCATGCCACATGGCATCCTCTTGCTACTCCATATATTGACACACCCAAAGACTCAATGACAAGTGAGAATGAAGTGACTAAGCAAAAATATGCGACACATCTTACAATGACACATTCAACCATGGATAGGAAATAGAAAAGGCTATGAATTGATGATCTAATGATAATTTAAAAGAGCCAAAATATACCAAGAACTAAAATAAGTGACTAAGCAGTTAAATAAAATGATGAATCACCATGTGTCAACTAAACCTGTGAAAGATGACATCATAAAATCAAATTCAAAATTTTTGGATGGATGACAATGATCATTCTTTTGTAATTAATTCTCACACATGGAGGATTCAAGCAATTAATTTGCAAGATAAGTAAATGGAGTATATGATATGTTCTTAGGTCAAATCAAATTACATTTTCCAATCACCAAAATGTAGGCTACTATCTATAATTCTATAGTGACTGAAAGCACTAAATTTAAAAGTTTTAACATAGATTTCAAATCATTTAACAATGGAAGTGTAAAACTATGAACTTGCTCTCTTAATGTTTTACTTCAGGAGGCAATAATTTAAGCATATAGAATTTTATGAAACTAATTTTTTCATATCATTCAAACATTATTCAATAATTTATGTAGAGGTTGAGGCTGTTTGATCTTAAAAATATGAAGACAACTTATCCCTAGACCAAAGGGATTACATAGATGGCTTACTAGAAATTAGAGCAATAGGACTCTTTAAGGAAATAACAAAACCAAAGGTATTTACTTATGCTAATCAATGTTTAATTCATTTACACAAAGTGATTGCACAAGATAGATTTTTCATTAAAAAAAGTATGCACCTTGTAGTCTATGTAGATGGCTTAGCATTTGAAAAATTTGATCGACTACCAAAACCAAACATCCCTTACAATTAAACAATCATTAATAGCTAGTTCAAATATAATAACATCATAATTACCCTACTAAGATGTGCCCAGAACCCTAACAAGTTTGCCATAAGGAAGAAGGTCCCTATTACCCAATTCAGGCTTGGCATTAGAATTGATATGGCCTTATTAAATATATTATAGGGAGCTTCATCTATAACTCATGTAGATGAGGTTTGGGTTCCATTATTTTCCATAATTTTGGAAGGTAAGGGAAATCCCCCATTAGGAAAAATCATAAGCTTCAACATAAAATCCCAAAGAGATCACATTTATGACCAAGTAGATTCCAACTTCTACATGTTTTCACACTTGGTAGATGTTATTTATGTAATTGTTACCCTAACCAATGTTTTGCCTTGGGATCCAAAAGGGAAAAAGTAGAATTATGATTATTTTGATCATATTCATATACATAAAATATAGGGATCATATGCAAAAATAACAAACACCTTCTACCTAATGGTCTATAGATCAATAAATGGGAACCTATGCCTAGGTTGTTTGATCAGATAAAAATATCAGTCAGGACATTAGGTGATTATTGGTTTTATCTAGATCACATTATCATTAAAGTTGAGGACACATTGGTATCACCCTTCTTACTACCCAAACTTGTACCAGACAAATTGGCCAAACAAAAGATAATTTATCAATTATCTAATAATGTGGATGAAAATATGAGGAGGTAAAAATTAGCCAAGTATCATAACACATCCCTTAACATTGGGAGGCAACAGTCCTAAAATGGGGATAAATTAAGTAAGACTTCAAAACATCGGGGCTGATTTAATTTTGGACTAGCTAAATACAAATATTGGGCTCCTAGGAAGGTAATAAAGCAACAAATAGAGAAATTATATTGGTAATTCAAGGAAGATCATGGACATCAAGAGGATGAACATGACCTAATATTTCTTAGTTTTGAGGATGGTTTAGATGTTTATGTGAGAATGAGAAAAGATTAGATGTCTATGAGGAGCACTCAGATGATCTAATATGACTAATCTATATTAATAGAAGATGTAGTCATAATATAATAGGAAGAAAATAAGTCTAAACAAGCTAAGCAACCCCAAATAGAGGACAAAATAGAAGAATAAATTGATGAGTAGTAGAGGGAAAAAATTCTTAAAAATGTCCCAAAGCCATAAGAGGTGAAGCAACAAGTTTTAGACACAGTTGAACCTCCAAAGATCATAGTTTCATTCAATCTCATGGTTACAATAATATTTCCACCTTAGGCTATAATAACAAGTCATTTATCTTCTATTCCTCCATTATAGGTGACAACCACCCCTTCTGTGGTAACTTGTGTGAGAAGGTATCTTTTTGCCTCCATACAAAATCTTGTTATCGCACAACAAGAGGAAATAGAGGAACCATCATATGAGCCTGAAGAAGGAGATCTAGAAGTAAGCTATGGTGGGAACCTAGAGATAGAAGCATCATTGGATATCTTTCAAAAGGTGCCTTTACAGAGTACTTTTGGGACTTTAAGTCCCAATCCTCCTCACACTCAAGGTATTAGACAAGAACAAGTTTAAGGAGTATAATAAACAACTATGATAATTTTAACTAAGGTGGTCATATCAACTACTTTAGTTGTCCCATCTCTGGCTACTTCTCCAACTTATACATAAGGCTTGACACAAGTCACCATGTACCCTGTTTCAACATTAGTTATTCCAACTATGACAACTCCTTTGGATCATCCTACATGACACATAATACAACTTTATATTATTTAACTAACATTGTTTCTACCATTGAATCCATGACTATTTTACATACCTCAGTTGATAAAGTTATGAAAAATCTAACCTAGGATGCCATTGCACATCCAATTATTCCCTCACCTGACCTAGGTACTATAATCACTAGTACACATTTCAAGGACTTAATATCCCAAGCATTTTTTTCCACCCAACCCATACAATCCCATATCCTTACCTAATTGGGTGTGTCCATTATACAAGATACTTTGAAAAATTAAAGAATTATCTTAGTCCAAGAGTTTCCTAACCTCACTAAATATGTCCTTAGGATACCTCCTTAGACTAAGATCTCTAAGAGGAGGTTGTTCGTCCCACATTTCCCTTCATTACCTACACTTCCCCATTCCATTTCTCCATCTCCTTCTATCCTCATGACACCTCCATGGAGTCCTCCATATCCTTCCACTATCATGCCTCCACCCAAAATCACTTTTCTCCTCACCTCTCATACCTCTCACCAAGACTTGATAGTGACTCCCACATGGATATATAAAATACAAACAAAAAAATTAGCTAGGAAAGATTTGGTGATCATTGAGGAGCCAAGATTTACCATAGAGTTGGATGATACATCAAAAAAACTCAAAAAGGTGATGTGAAGGACAATTATAACTGGTGGGAAGCCTAAAAAGTTTGTGAGAAAATAAGAACTCTTATTATTAATAAATAAAAGGAAAACTAAACCTAGGGATGAAGATGATATCCCTGAAGACCTCATTTCCATGGTAGATGCTACTGGAGGAGTTTTTAATAAGATTTTTTGTAGGCTCTAACAAACTAACAAGATATTAGAGGCACAAGGAAGAATATAACATCTAAAATATATAGTGGATAATGTACATAGTTTAGCCAAAACCCTCAATGACATAGTATGCTTTATCTAATAGTAAAGGGGAGAATCACAACTATAGTGGAATGATGTGTTAATTTTTTATGAATATATGATGAACTTGGATGCCAAATTACATTTTATTGACAAGTCAGTCAGGCAAAAACATTATCAACATCTCAAAATGCTACAACTTCTAGATATTGCTTTAGCTCAAAATTATGTGACTAGTAAGAGAAGTCAACTGTTGGAATGACATAAATAGATATATGAGTTTATTGAACAACTTGTAAGCCTAGAAAAAATGCCAACCAAATTTTGGAAGATATGTGCATCACTGGCATAGACATGACATTACGGCAAGTTGTAACCAAACCATTTTTTGATAACTTGTTACAAACTGCTACCAATATCTTTAAAATAGAGGTTGAGAGCACAATTTTTGAAAGCAATGACCAAGTGATTCTGTTAATAATTGTTTCTAGGGATAAGGTGGCACAATCAAAAACTTTGAGTACCTATTATAAAGCCTCAATGTATTACATATGAAATTAATGAATAAAATCATAATTTTGTTTAAGCTTCCTATCATCAAATTTGAAGCTATTGAACTCGACTTTACATGTATGAATGAGTATGATAAGATAAAGGAAAAATGATGGTTGGTTTCTCAGGTATGAGCATCATCTTCATGATCTCAAGTTTTGACAATCGTGTCTTCTTCTCCTTGGTATACCGTAGTCTACACTCTAATAGGGATGGTGATGGTGACCTTACCTTATACTACCATTCATTCACATGCTTAGCTAGGACCAACTATAGTTATAACTATAGTATTACCTCTAAGGACTTTAGTCACTGAAAAAATGCAAGGATCATATACAACAGGTTCCAAATTAGCATCCCCTGCTCTTGGTATTTCTAGTCGACCAGTTTTAACTATAGATAAGTCCAATTTGAGTGTAGTTTCAACTAGCAGTGCTACCAATATTTAGTGAATTGAATAATTGGAATCCATTTTTGATTGAGTTATTTATATATTTGTACATGAGAAAAAGAGATAAATTAAGACTTTTATTTATATACATTAGAAAACATTTAGATTTTACATGATTAGATAAAGAGGTAGTCTTATTTTAGTTTTGGAAATCTAGACAAACTTGGAGGATGAGGTGATCCCATCCAAAAGATATATAAGAATGTATTTTATCTATTGTAAAGAGAGGATAATTTTTGCAATCAATGTAATCAAGGAAAGTGTCTATGACTATTTTGTGTATGGAAATTACTTAGATGATTCACAAAAATAGAATTATATACGGCATAATTAAGAGCATAATAAGCAGATCCACAACAATAATTGGCAAAGATCAGAATACTTGAATATTATAATTGAGCCACTTCAAGGGGGCAACCACCACAACAATAAAGTTCATAATATGATGATAAAATACTAACCACTACCTCCTATATATACTCTACTTATCCATGGTTATTGCATAGGCCGACCATACTAAGAACATCAAAAAAAGCAATAGGCAAATATGAAGATGTGTAATTCACAAGTCAACCATACATATCCCTAGACACACTATAGGTTAAAGGCATAACATGCCCCTCCCATTCAAAATAATGTTTCCTCAACATTGATTCAAACCATGATGTTTCTTTAGGAATGATTCATGCTCCCATTTTGAATCTTTAGGATGAAGGTTCTTCCATTTGATCAAATAATGTTTAATGGCTCTATTTTGTAGTTGCTTAGTGTGCATGTGAAGGATCTCCTAAGGATCTATAATGACTTTTCCTTCTTCATCTAATTCAAGAAACTTATTTTGAGTGAAAAATTTGTGTCCAATTACTTTCTTCAAGCAAGATACATGGAATACCAGATGTATGCGAGTGGCTGGGGGTAATTCTAACTTGTAAGACACACTACCAATTTTGCAAGCTCTAGTAAGGGGCATAATACTTAGGTGACAAATTATTATCCTTTTTCTATTGCTTTAGAGACATCTGCTTATATGGTTTTAAATGCATAAAGACCTAATCACCTATGTCAAAATGTCACTCACCATGGTGTTGATCTACTTGCTAATTCATTTAATTTTGTGCCATTGATAAATTCTCTCATAAAATAACTAACACCTCCTATTGATGGTGAATATGTTCCTCAACAAATAAAACCTTAGGATGCACTATCAAAACTAAAGTGATGGATGGGGGGTGATACCCATACAATGCCACAAAGAGAAACATCTTGGAAGAAGTGTGAAAAGAAGTGTTATATGACCATTCAACAAGTGGCAACCAATGAACCCATTTGTCCTATTTGTTAGAAATAAAACAATAAAGAAACCCTTTGAGACATTTATTGACTACGTCTATTTGTCCATCAGATTAAGGATGATAGGATGAGCTATGAGCCAACTAGGTACCCAAACATGCAAATAATTTAGTCCAAAAATTACTAGTAAATATGGAATCTCGGTCACTTGCAATGATCTCAGGAGTGCCACGCAATTTTTGAATTTTATTGAGAAAAGTAGAGGCTATTGTATCAGCAACAAATGGTTATAATAAGGAGAAAACATGAGCATACTTAGTGAGTTGATCCACAACTACCATGATAACATTTTTACCATTAGACCTTGCTAACCCCATAGTGAAATCCATGGAAACCTCTTCCCAATGTTGGATAGGGATGGATAAAGGTTGAAAAATACCTAGGGTGTCAATGGTTTCACCTTTATTTTGTTGGCATACCATGCATTCAACCACATATTTTTGAACATCCCCTTTGAGTCCTTCCCACAATAAATCTTTCTTGATTATATGATATGTTTTTAAAAATCCGAGGTGTCCTCCAAGTAGAGAGGCATGAAGTTCTTGAAGAATTTTATGTTTGAGGAGAAAATGCTTACAAAGGTATAATCTATCTCTATACCATAATGTGTTCCCATTCTATGTAAAAATTTTAGATTCATTAGAACCTTGCAGAAGATTGTGAATCAAATCCTTGGTAGCACTGTCATTCTCCCATTTTTATCTTACTTCCTCTAGCCAATTTGCTTGCCACATGGTCATGACACATAAAAATGCCTCAATTGATTCATCCCAGAGAGAGGGAATCTACCACCAAATTCTCTTTTACTTTGTTATAAACTATTTTAAAATCATAGCCTAAAATTTTAGTCACCCACTTTTGTTGTTCTTAAAATGAAAAATGTTGTTCCAAAAAATATTTGAGGCTATCATGATTAGTCTTTACCTGAAAGTGATGACCCATCAGATACAGTCTCCTTTGCTTCACTGCATGTAGAATAACCATCAACTCTTTCTCATATATTGGTTTGAGCCTATTTTTTCCCTTAAGTTGGTGAATTTAAAATTCCAATGGTATTCTTTCTTGCATAAGTACAACCCCCATGTTATACCCTGATGTGTCACACTCCACAACAATTTTTTTTGAAAAATCAAGAGTAGCCAAAATTGGAGTTGTGCACATAACCATTTTTAACTATTTAAATGCCTTGGTAGATGAATCAATCCACTGGAATGAGACTTTATTCAAAAAAGAGGTGAGAGGGGCTGCAATGGTACTATAATTCTTGACAAATCTATGATAGTAACCAGTTAGCCCCAGAAATCCATAGAGGTTCTTGAGGGTCTTGGGAACCTGCCACTCCATTGTTTGGATTTTCTTAGGATCAAATTTCAGTCCTTCATGTGAAATAATATGACCCACATAATCTACCTCTTGGACACCAAAATCACATTTGGAAGGTTTGGCATAAAGCTGATGTTGTTCCAAAATTGAAATCACCTATTTCACCTACTTCAAATGATCTTCCCAATTATTGTTGTAGATGAGGATATCATCAAAAAACACTAATACAAACTTTATCAAAAATAGCCTACAAATAGTTTTCATCAAACTCTAAAATGTATATGGTGCATTTGTGAGGCCAAAAGGCATGACCATAAATTCATAATGGTCTTCATGAGTTCTAAAAAGTTGTTTTAGGTATGTCCTCATTGTAGATTTGAATCTGATGATATCTAGAGTGAAGATCTAACTTGGTAAAATAAACAACACCATGCAATTCATCTAGAAAATCATCAATTACTCAAATAAGAAAATTATCTTTGATGGTGTATTTTTTGAATTCTCTATAGTCTGGGCACATCCTCCAACTATCATCCTTCTTCCGTACCATGAACACTGAGGAGGAATATTCACTTTGACTATGTTGGATGATTCCTGCCTCCAACATCTCTTGTACCATATTTTCAATTTCACTCTTTTTGGCATAGGGATACATGTAAGGACTACTATTAGGTGGTGTATTTCCTAGAATGAGTCTGATGGCATGATTATATACATGACTTGGAGGAAGTTCTTTTGACATGTCACCAAAAACAAAAAAATGGTTATCTAACACCTTTTACAAATTAGGATGTGTAGACTCCTTGGTTGGTTGGACCTCCATGGGAAATAAGCATGCCACATTTAACCTTTTGCACCTTTTCTAATAATTTTCATCATATGGTGGGAACTAACTAGTTGTGTAAATTTAGCACATAATCCATGTAGTTCAAAACTCCTCCTTTCTGAATGGAACCTCATGAATAATTCTTAAAAATTCATCTCAATAGTACCCAAAGTGGTGAGCCATTGCACTCCCAAAACAATTTCAGCTCCTCCTATGGGAATAAAAAACATAGGGGAATCTAACAAATAGTCTCTCATAACAAGCTTAATACTATGGTATTTTCCAAAATAGTTGATCATACCACCATTTATAATCATGACCTAAAAGTCTGGAGCTGGGTAAATGAAATAATTCAAATGAGCAACTAACTTACTATTGATGAAGTTATTGTGTACTCCCAGAGTCAATTAAGATAGTCACCTTATTTTTATTCAAGAAACCCACCACCTTAAGAGTTTGAGAAGTACTAATACCTAAAAGTGCATGATAGGAAATAGTAGCTCAAGAATCTTCAGATTCATCCTCAGGTTCCTCTATCCCTTCCCTTGAAGCCTCCTCATCTTTTTCCTAATCATTGACATCATTAATGTAAAATAACTTCTTTTCATCACATCAATTCCCTTTGCTCCATTTGGTATCATAGCCAAAACATAAACCTTTTGCATGCTTTTCTTCTACTTGTTGAGGTGTCAATTTGGTAGGCTGATGAAATGATGGTGCTAAAAAGGTACATTCATGAACATTATTAAAATGTCTTCATTTAATCAGATCTTTTTCCTTAACCAATCATGCCTTTAGTATGGCCTTAGATACAGTAATGGGATGGAACATGCAAACCTCCAATTAGATGCTATCTTTGAGTCCACCCAAAAATAGGATAATCAAATTTTTCTCAGTGTGTCTACCACACATAAGGAAAGATTCTGAAATTGATAAATGTAGTCCTTGACAGTCCCAGTTTGGAATAACTTAGATAGTTGATTGAAGTAATTTTTAGAGACATTATTGTGATAGTGGAGCGACAACTCCTTAGAAAATACCAACCATGAAATTGGGACAACCTTCTTTTTCTTTTGAGCATACAACCAACAATACTAAATGAATGATTCAGGTTCTAGATAAAGACAGGCCATAACCACTTTTTGTGAACATGGAGTTTGATGTAGGTTAAATATTTTTTCAATTTGGGTGAGTCAAGTGAGTGGATCATTACCATCAAACTTGCACAGGTCCACTTTTGGCAACATCAACTTATGGCCATAATTGGTATTGGTATTGTTTAGATTATTAGAACCAAATTGAAGTGGTGGAGGATTATTTTGTAGTGGCTAAGTTGAAAAGTTTTCCAATTGCCCAAATATGTGTTGTAATTGATCCTTCATGCTATCCAAGTCCCCTCTCAAACCTATAATGTCCACTTGAACTATATCAAAATCATCTTTTTTCACTATGAACTACAATTCTGACTTAAGTTGCTGAACTACCTCCAAAATAGATGGATCAAAAGTTTTAGATTCTATGTCATCCTTGTGAGGAGGTTTTGGAGTTTCTTGCTCTTTCTCACATCCACAAATGTTTATCCAGCCATGCACAACCTTAGGAGGGTTTTAGCCCTGAATTTTTTTAACATTGGAATACAATGTTGCAATCATCTCACCTAAATGAATCCAACTATTACTATTGTGCATAAGGTTGAAAAATTTTGACCTAAAAAAGTGTACCAGTAGAATTTACCATTGTGATCATCTTACATAGATGAATCCAATGACTACTAATTTGCACAATGTAAAAAAATTCTAGACTTACTTTTTTTAACCCATAAAAAATGTTTTTTTCTTTTTTTGTAAAAAAACATCACGAACAAAACTGTGGTGACAAAAAAATCAATTCCTTCTGCATCATAATTCATGTATTTTTGGCTTTTTGGTGCTTAAGACGCTAGATTTGAAAAAAATGCACCGTAGAAACTTATGCAAATAGATGTTTTGATACCACTTGTAAGGAAATTTTTTAGATGATTTGCAATATTAGAATTATAAATGGCAGAATTAAGATCAAAATAAGTAGATCCACAACAACAATTGGCAAAAGAGTAGAATACTTGAATATTATGACTGAGCCACTTTGAGGGGGCAACATCCACAATAATGTAATAAGAACATAATTAATAATATGATGATAAAATACTAACCACTACCTACTATATATACTCTACTTATCCATAGTTATTTCATAGGTCAACCATACTAAGAACATCAAAAAATTCAACAAGCTAATATGAAGATGTGTAAGCCATAAGTTAGACACACACATCCCTAGATGCAATATAGGTTAAGGACATAACATGCCCTTACCATTCAGAACAATTTTGTCCTTAATATTAAATCAAACCAATATGTTTCTGTAGGAATGCTTCATCCTCCCATGTTGCATTTTTAGAATGCAAGTTCTTCCATTTCATCAAATACTACTTAATGGCTCTGGTCTATAGTTGTTTAGTGAACATGTGAAGGATATCCTTAGGATATAGAATGACTCTACCTTCTTCATATAATTTAGGTAACTCATTTTGAGTGGAAACTATGTGTCAAATTATGTTATTCATGTAAGATACATGGAATACTGGATGTATGTGAGTGGCTGAGGGTAATTCTAACTTGTAAGCCACACTACCAATTTTTTGTAAGATCTGATAAGGGATATAATACTTAGGTGACAATTTGTTATCATTTTTCTATTGATTTAGAGACATTTTATTATATGGCTACAAATGCACAAAGACCAAATCACCTATGTCAAAATGCTACTCACTGTGGTGTGGATCTACTTGTTGCTTCATTCAATTTTGTGTTATTGCTAAATTCTCTCACAAAATGACTAACACCTCCTATTGATGGCGAATGTGTTCCTTAACAACTTGACCCATACGATGCACTATCAAAACTAAAGTGATGGATGGGAGGTGATACCCATATAATGCCACAAAGGGATTCATCTTGGAATAAGTGTGAAAATAAGTGTTATACCACCATTCAATAAGTGGCATCTAATGAACCCATTTGTCCTATTTATCAAAAACAAAACAATGAAGATACCTTTGAGACATTTTTTGACTACTTATATTTATACATCAGATTGAGGATGATAGGATGAGATATAATCCAACTGGGTACCTAAACATATAAATAATTCAATCCAAATATTACTAGTAAATATGGGATCTCGGTCATTTACAATGATCTTTAGAGTGCCATGCAATATTTTAACTATATTGAGAAAGGCAAAAACTACTATACTAGAAACAAATGGCTGTGATAAGGATAAAAAATGAGAATACTTGGTGAGTCAATCCACAACTACCATGATAACATTTTTACCCTCAAACCTTGGTAACCCTATAATGAAATCCATAGAAACCTCTTCCCAATGCTAGCTAGGGATGGATAAAGGTTGCAAAAGACTCAAGATCTTAATGGTTTCACTTTTATTTTTTTGGCATACCATGCATTCAGCCACACATTTTTGACCATCCCCTTTGAGTCCTTCTGAAAATAAATCTTGCTTGATTCTATGATATGTTTTTAAAAATTTGGAGTGTTCTCCAAGTGGAGATGCATGAAGTTCCTAAAGAATTTTATGTTTGAAGAGAGAATACTTACAAAGGTATAATCTATCTTTATACTATAATGTGTTCCCCTTCCATTTAATATTTTCAAAATAGTTAGAGACCTATTGAATATTGTGAATCAAATCCTTGGTAGCACTATCATTCTCTCATTTTGATCTTGCTTCTTTTAGCTAATCTGCCTGCCACATAGTCATGGCGCATAATAATTCCTCAATTAATTCATCTCATTGAGAGAGGGCATCTACCACCATATTTTCTTTTCCTTTCTTATACACTATTTCAAAATCATAGCATAACATTTTAGTCACCCAATTTTTTTGTTCTTCAGATGACAAGCGTTGTTTTAAAAAATATCTGAGGCTATCATGATCAATCTTTACTTGAAAGTGACAACCCATCATATACGATCTCCATTGCTTCACTGCATGCTAAATAACCATCATCTCTTTCTCATATATTGGTTTGAGACTATATTTTCCCTTAAGTTAGAAACTTTCAAATGTTAGTGGTCTATCTTCTTACATGAGTATATCCCCCATGCCATATCCTAATGCATCACACTCCACAATAAAAGTTTTTGAAAAATCAAGAGTAGTCAAAACTTGATTTGTGCACATAACCATTTTCAATTGTTCAAATGCCTTTGTAGCTAAATCAATCCAATGGAAGAAGTATTTATTCAATAAAGAGGTGAATGGGGTTGTAATGCTACTATAATTTTTGACAAACTTGTAATAGTAACTAGTTAGCCCCAAAAATCCATAGAGGTTCTTGAGGGTCTTGCGAACCTACCACTCCATCATTGCTTGGATTTTATTAGGGTCAAATTTTCACTTCTTCATGTGAAACAATATGACCCAAGTAATCCACCTCTTGGACACCAAAATCATATTTGGAAGGTTTGGAATAAAGTTGATGTTGTTCCAGAATAAAAAGCACCTATTTCACCTGCTTCAAATGGTATTCCTAATTTTTGTTGTAGATGAGGATATCATCAAAAAACTGTCAGGAATCTAGAACAACAAACATGCTCTGATCCCACTTGTCAGGATGCGAAACCGGAAACATACAATTGATTACCAAACTTCAAACAACTTAATATGCGGAAATAACCAGATTCACCAAGTAACTAGAATTCAGAATAACACAGCATATGAGAGACAATACACAACTTGTATTAACACTTTATACAGAAAAGAATACAATAGAGAATATGCCACATCTTCTCCACCACCTTACAGAGGATTCCCACACCTCAAGTGAACAGTAAATCTTCTCCCCAAAGCTCTCCCTCTCACAGGTCACAACACCCAACTCAAATACAGAGTTGATGTTCACCTCCCATGCTCCACGCATAACACAAGTGCTCCACGCACTCCACAAGCACTCCACGTGCTCCACAAGTACTCAAAGTACTTCAAGTAGATCTCCCATGAATCTGCAACAACCTGCAATTCAACAGACCATACTTATGGAAGGAACTTTCTTGCCTTCCTCTTGTTCTATCCGAGTACACACCTGTACTCCAAGTAGATCCTGCCTGATACTGCTCCCTGTTGTGTTGCTGTCTGTATGACCTTGCACACCTGCAAATCAAACAATGGTTCTATTCACCTGTGAACCTCGACCTTGCATACACATACACCTGCAGATCAACGATCTTACTTATCATGTAGATCTCCTATATAGGCCATGCAACTGTGACCAAGATCTTACACCCCTGAAGAACCCAGCTGGCTCTCCAATCCAGCACCAACACCCCTGGTACTGTGGCACTAGGAGGAACGCACCATTGCTCTACCTCATACACAGAAGGAGCTTATAATTATGCTCTCTTACTCCCTAGCACACTTTTCCAATACAACCATGAGTCTATTATATAGATCTCATCCAAACAATGATTAGACATCTAATTACAATAATTAGATCCGCAGCTATGAGTCTAAAATTAGCACTCATCATGCAAACTCTTGGTTCGTTAGCTCACTGCCCGTAATTAACTCGCAGTCGAACTACACAGGCGACCGACGCCGGTCCCTGTCCGCCTGGGGTCGCCGACGCCGGCCGATATATGACCGACGTCGGTTGCCTTCCTGTCTTACCCTGCCGACGCCGGTTGGCCAGACCAACGCCAAACACTTTTGACACTTAGCAACTCATTCTGCAACCTCCTCCATGTCTGCATCAGTGAAGCTTTTAGCTCCACAATCCTAACAATCTCCCACTTGGAGATAAACAGCTGCACTGTACCTGTACCTGTACTCTGTCTAATCTGTTTCCTGGTTTGTATCCCTCTTCAAGCTCCCACCTGAAGACAACACACCACACAACCTGTGATGTACCACCTGTCATCCGAGTACCCTGCCGCATCCGAACCTACAACACCTGTAGTGAAGTCCTGACCCTGCATAGCAACACCTGCTGCCGGTCCCTCTCAGAAAACCTGAGAACCCACTTCCCCGAATTGGCTCCTAACTCTGACAGCTCCCACTGCATGGGAATATTCAGGTCTATACCAGACCTCATGTGATTTCGGACACTGTACCTGTCCAGCCCTTAGTGTGCTCCGGTTCTGTATCCCGAACCTCACCAACACCTGATTCACATCAGCTCCCACTCGAGACAAAATCAACCAGTGATCTCCATGCCTCCCATGTCAAAGAATTCCGCTGCTCCAAACTCCTCATGACATGCCACTGAACTAATCTTACCCTTAGCCCAGCAAAACCCTGTATGTACACCCCTGCTAGCTAGCATACTATCCACATACAGCAACAGAATGATGTCATGACCATCATCCTCCTGGTAAGTCAAACCACAGTAGTTACCTGACACTGACTGAAGCCATGCTTCGTCCTCCACCTGTCAAACCCTGGTACCACTGTCCTGCAGCTCCTCAAGACCATATCCCTGGTCCTCCGTCTCATGTATCCGTTCTCTCTATTCTTCTACTAAGGCATCCATTCGTCTCTATGCTTTCTTCCAGCTGGCAAACCTACCAAGACACCCGTCTGGTTCTGCATCATATACCTGCCAAGCTCACACCTGTTTCCTGGATCCTTCCTGCTATACAATCAGCAACAAGTATGAAGAAGAGGAACAACGAATTTGAGGGCCTACTTACGCCTTCAGTCCTCCGTATGGGCGTTTGAGACTCCTTGACAGCTTGCTGTCCACCCAAAATTTGTTACAGTGACCGACCTCGGTCACTCCACAGTCTGCATCCGACCGACGTCGGTTCTCATGCGTCTGTACCTGACTACCAACCTGCCTGCGCTGGTGTCCCTGCTGCCGACGTCGGTCCTCCTGACCGACATCGGTCTTACATACTGCCGACGTCGGTCCCATGACCGACGCCGGTCTTACCCTGCCCGACACTGCCGGCTTCGGTCTGCACATGACCGACATCGGCACCTGTCTGTTCGACGCCGGTTCTTCCTGACCGACATCGGTGTCTGTGTTCGCCTGTGAGTGATGACTTTTTACCCGCGAGCGCCTTTGGATCAATCTCCATGTCCAAACTGCCCTGCTCAGATGTATCCAGCCTCATCCACTGAACTCTGTCCGCCATCTCCTCCAAGAACACCAAGGCTTTCCAGTTCTTAAGCCTGTCAAATATGTCTGTCTTCCGCTTAAGAACATGCATCTTCTTCCTGCTCATGTGACCAAGCCTACGAAGCCACGTCTCCGCAACAGAAGAAAAATCAGTAATATAAACAAGTAGATAAAGTATACCTGTTTTCTTACCACCAGCTAATTCAAGTGCTACCGCTGTGAGAGTTCTTGTGCATCTCTCATCACCCAATCTTTCTGAAGAAATTAGCCATATCTCCAAACCTGGGACCTGCATGACCTTCATCAACCCCTGTGTGTTGGCCGTCTGCAATTTCAGCTTCACTTCCCCTTTGCCAATTCTTTGGCAAGGCTTACCAGCTCCTCTATCTGGGGCTGCATGGAAAGAGGCAACCGAATCTTTTGTCCAAGATTCAACTTTATCCAAGAAACCTGCAAACACATCCTGTGCAATAACACCTGCAACATCTGTATCTTCAGTTTCTTCATGCTGATCTGTTACCAACCAACAATCTTCTTTTACCTGCTCTTTCTTTCCATCAGACCGTGAGTAATCGTCTGTGCTTTTCAACTCCTCCATTCTTAGCTTACTTTGATCTGCCGTTGCTCTACTCCCACTCAATCAGAAACCCCTGAGAGTGCCCTGTAATCAAAACACAACCTGCTCCCTGCAACCTTAGCTCTGATACCACTTGTTGGTATCGAGCTAAGAACCTACAACCAAGGCTCTGATACCACTTGTCAGGAATCTAGAACAACAAACATGCTCTGATCCCACTTGTCAGGATGCGAAACCGGAAACATACAATTGATTACCAAACTTCAAACAACTTAATATGCGGAAATAACCAGATTCACCAAGTAACTAGAATTCAGAATAACACAGCATATGAGAGACAATACACAACTTGTATTAACACTTTATACAGAAAAGAATACAATAGAGAATATGCCACATCTTCTCCACCACCTTACAGAGGATTCCCACACCTCAAGTGAACAGTAAATCTTCTCCCCAAAGCTCTCCCTCTCACAGGTCACAACACCCAACTCAAATATAGAGTTGATGTTCACCTCCCATGCTCCACGCATAACACAAGTGCTCCACGCACTCCACAAGCACTCCACGTGCTCCACAAGTACTCAAAGTACTTCAAGTAGATCTCCCATGAATCTGCAACAACCTGCAATTCAACAGACCATACTTATGGAAGGAACTTTCTTGCCTTCCTCTTGTTCTATCCGAGTACACACCTGTACTCCAAGTAGATCCTGCCTGATACTGCTCCCTGTTGTGTTGCTGTCTGTATGACCTTGCACACCTGCAAATCAAACAATGGTTCTATTCACCTGTGAACCTCGACCTTGCATACACATACACCTGCAGATCAACGATCTTACTTATCATGTAGATCTCCTATATAGGCCATGCAACTGTGACCAAGATCTTACACCCCTGAAGAACCCAGCTGGCTCTCCAATCCAGCACCAACACCCCTGGTACTGTGGCACTAGGAGGAACGCACCATTGCTCTACCTCATACACAGAAGGAGCTTATAATTATGCTCTCTTACTCCCTAGCACACTTTTCCAATACAACCATGAGTCTATTATATAGATCTCATCCAAACAATGATTAGACATCTAATTACAATAATTAGATCCGCAGCTATGAGTCTAAAATTAGCACTCATCATGCAAACTCTTGGTTCGTTAGCTCACTGCCCGTAATTAACTCGCAGTCGAACTACACAGGCGACCGACGCCGGTCCCTGTCCGCCTGGGGTCGCCGACGCCGGCCGATATATGACCGACGTCGGTTGCCTTCCTGTCTTACCCTGCCGACGCCGGTTGGCCAGACCAACGCCAAACACTTCTGACACTTAGCAACTCATTCTGCAACCTCCTCCATGTCTGCATCAGTGAAGCTTTTAGCTCCACAATCCTAACAAAAACACTAATAAAAAATTTATTACAAATTCTCAAAAAATAGTGTTCATCAAACTCTGAAATGTATATGGTGCATATGTGAGTCCAAAAGGCATGACCATAAATTTATAATGGCCTTCATGAGTTCCTCATTGCAAATGCAAATCTGATGATATCTAGAGTGAAGATCTAACTTGGTAAAATAAATATCACCATGCAATTCATCTACTAAATCATCAATTACTGGAATAGGAAACTTATCTTTGATGGTGTATTTATTGAGTTATTTTTAGTCTAGGCACATCCTCCAACTATCATCTTTCTTTCACACCATGACCATCGAGGAGGAATATTCACTTTGACTGTGTCAGACGATTCCTGCCTCCAACATCTCTTGTACCATGTTTTGAATTTTACTCTTTTGGGCATAGGGATACTTGTAGAGTCTGATATTTGGTGGTGTATTTCCTGAAATGAGTCTGATGGCATGATCATGTGCATGACTTGGAGGAAGTCCTTTTGGCATGTCACCAAAAATAATAGAATGGTCATACAATACCTTTTACAAATAAGGATGTGTAGACTCCTTGGTTGAACCTCCATGGAAAATACGCGTGCCACAAAATCTTTTGCACCTTTCCTAAGAATCTTTGTCATATGATGGGAATTAACCAATTTTGGAGATTTATCCCATAATCTTTGTAATTCAAAAGTCCTTTATGAATTGAACCTCATGAATAATTCCTAGAAATTCATCTTTATAGTGCCCAAAGTGGTGAGCCATTGCATTCCCAAAATAGTGTCAGCTCCTCCCATGGGAATAAAAAACATATGGGAATATAAAAAATAGTCTCCCATAACAAGATTAATAATATGACATTTTCTATAATAGTTGATCATACCACCATCTATAATCATGACCTAAAAGTATGGAGCTGGGTAAATGAAACAATTCAAACGAGCAACCAATTTACTATTGATAAAGTTATGTGTACTCCTAGATCAATTAACATAGTCACCTTCTATTTTTTCAAGAACCCACTACCTTAAGAGTATGAGGAGTACTAATGCCTAAAAGTGCATGACAAGAAATAGAAGTTTTTGAGAATATTTAGATTCATCCTCAGGTTCTTCTAACCCTTCTCTTGAAGCCTCCTCATCTTGTTCTTCATCATTGGCACCATCAATGTAAAAAAAACTTCTTTTTAGCACATTGATTCTCTTTACTCCATTTGCTGTCACAACCAAAACATAAACCTTTTACATGTTCTTCTTCCACTTATTGAGGTGTCAATCTGGTAGGCTAATGAAACGATAGTGATGGAAAGATGTATTCATGAACTTTTGTGAAAGGTCTTTATCTGATCATCTCTTTTTTATAAACCATACATGCCTTTGGTATGGCCTTAGATACAATATTGGGATGAAACATGCAAACCTACAATTAGATGTTATCTTTGAGGCCACCCAAAAATAGGCCAGTCAAAATTTCCTCAGTGTCTACCACATGTAAGGAGAGATTCTAATATTGATGAATGTATTCCTTGACAGTCTTAGTTTGGCATAACTTGGATAGCTGACTAAAGTATTTTTTAGAGATATTTTTGTGATAGTGGATCTGTAACTCCTTATAAAATATTAACCATGAAACTAGGACACCCTTCTTTTTCTTTTGAGAACACAACCAATAATATGAAATGAATAGCTCAGGTTACAGATAGAGAAAGGCCATAACCACTTTTTGTGAACATAGATTTTGATGTAGATCAAATAAATTTTCAATTTGAGTGAGTCAAGTGAGTGGATCAATACCATCAAACTTATGTAGGCACATTTTTGGTAACATCGACTTAGGGCCAAATTGGTATTGATATTGTTTAGAGCAGGAAAACCAAATTGAAGTGGTGGAGGATTATTTTGTAGTGACTAAGCCGATATGTTGGCCAATTGTCCAAATATTTGTTGTAATTGATCCTTTACGCTATCCAAGTCCCCTCTCAAACTTGTAATGTCCCCTTGAACCATATTAAAATCATATTTTTTCACCATGTAGTATAACGTTGACTTAAGTTGTTAAACTACACTAAAATAGATGGATTAGAAATTTTAGATTCCATATCATCTTTATGAGGAGTTTTTGTAGTTTTTTTCCTTTCTCACATCCATGAGTGTTTGGACCAGCCATGCCCAAACCCTAGGAGGGTTTCAGCCCCAAAAAATGGAATACTCCATTGTGATCATCTCACCTAGATGAATCCAACTACTACTATTATGCACAAGGGTGAATTCTTTTGACCTAAACAAGTGTACCAGTAGAATATACTATTATGATCATCTTGCATAGACAAAAATAATGACTGCTAATTTGTACAAGGTAAAAAATTTCTAGACTTGATTTTTTTAACCTAGAAAAAATGTTTTTTTTGTAAAAAACCCTCATGAACAAAACTATGGTGATAAAAAAATTAATTCCTCTCAGATCACAAGTTATCTTTTTTTGGCCTTTTGGTGCTCAAGACGTTACATCTAAAAAAAATACACTAGAAAAACTTTCCCAAATCGATACTTTGATACCACTTGTAAGGAAATTACTTAGATGATTCACAACACTAGAATTATATATGGTAGAATTAAGAGTAGAATACATTGATCTACAACAACAATTAATGAAAGAGCAAAATACTTGAATATTATGACTAAGCCACTTCAAAAGGGCAACCTCCACAATAATGCAATAAGAACAAAATTCAAAATATGATGATAAAAGACTAACCACTACCTTCTATATATACTCTACTTAGCCATAGTTATTCTATAGGCTGACCATACCAATAACATCAAGAAATGTAACAAGCTGATATGAAGATGTGTAAGCCACAAGTTGGCCACACATATCCCTAGATGCACTATAGGTTAAGGGCATAACATGCCCTTCCCCTTCAAAATTCTTTTGTCCTCAACATTAAATTAAACCAAGATATTTTTGTAAGAATGCTTCATCCTCCCATGTTGCATCTTCAGAATGTAGGTTCTTCCATTTGATCAAATATTGTTTAGTGGTTCTAGTCTGTAGTTGCTTAGTGTCAATGTAAAGGATGTCCTCAGGCTTTAGAATGACTTTGCCTTATTCATCTAATTTAGGTAACATAGTTTGAGTGGAAAATCTATGTCTAACTAATATGTTCAGGTAAGATACATGGAATACCGGATGTATGTGAGTGGTTGCGGGTAATTCTAACTTATAAGTCACACTACGTATTTTTTGCAAGATCTGGTAAGGGACATGATATTTAGGTGACAAATTATTATCATTTTTCTAATACTTCAGAGACATCTGCTTATATGGTTGAAAATGTATAAAGACCCAATTGCCTATGTCAAAATGCTGATCACTATGGTGTTGATCAATATGATGATAAAATACTAACCACTACCTCTTATATATATTCTACTTCACTATGGTTATTTAATAGGCTAGCAATACTAAGAAAATTGATAAATGCAACAAGCTAATATGAAGATGTGTAATCCACAAATTGGCCACACATATCCCTAGATGTATTATAGGTTAAGGGCATAACATGACCCTCCCCTTCAAAATAATATTATCCTCAATGTTGAATCAATCTAGGATGCTTTTATAGGAATGTAGGTTCTTCTATTTGATCAAATACTACTTAATGGCTCTTATCTACAATTGCTTAGAACACATGTGAAGGATATCCTTAGGCTCTTAAATGACTCTGGTTTCTTCATCTAAATCATGTAACTTAATTTGAGTGAAAGCTCTATGTCTAATTACTTTCTTCAGGGAAGATACATGTAATACCAAATGTATGTGAGTGGTTGGGGGTAATTCTAACTTTTAAGTGACACTATCAATTTTATACAAGATTTGGTAAGGGCCATAATATTTAGGTGACAACTTGTTAACCTTTTTTTTATGCTTCATAGATATCTACTTATATGGATACAAATGCACAAATACCCAATCACCTATGTCAAAAAATTTCTCACTGTAGTGTTGAGCTACTTACTACTTCATTTGATTTTGTGCCATTGTTAAATTCTCTTGTAAATTGACTAACACATCCCATTGATGGTGAATGTGTTCCTAAATAAATTGAACCTTAGGATAAACTATCAAAACTAAAGTGATGGATGGGGAGTGATACCCATACAATCCCACAAAGGGAGACATCTTGGAATAAGTGTGAAAAGAAGTGTTATACCACCATTTAACAAGTGGCAGCCAATGAACCCATTTGTCTTATTTGCTAGAAACAAAACAATGAAGATACCCTTCGAGACATTTGTTGACTACCTCTGTTTATCCATCAGATTGAGGATGATATGATGAGATATAAGCCAGCTAGGTATCCAAACATGCAAATAATTTAGTTCAAAAATTATTAGTAAATATAAAATCTTGATCACTTACAATGATCTTTGGAGTGCCATAATTTTTTTGAATTATATTGAGAAAAGTAGAAGCTACTGTACTGACAACAAATGGTTGTGATAAGGATGAAAATTGAGCATATTTGGTGAGTCAATCCATAACTACCACGATAACATTTTAACCCTCAAACCTTGGTAATTTGTAATGAGATCTATAGAAACCTATTCCCAATGTTGGATAGTTAGGGATAAAGGATGAAAAAGACCTAGGGTCTTAATGGTTTCACCTTTATGTAATTGGCATACAATGCATTCAACCACATATTTTTGAACATCCCCTTTGAATCCTTCCTAAAATAATTTTTCTTGATTCTATGATATGTTTTCAAAAATCCTGAGTGTCCTCCAAGTGGAGAGGCATTAAGTTCCTAAAGAAATTTATGTTTGAAGAGAGAATGCTTACAAAGGTATAATCTATATTTATACCATAATGTGTTCCCCTTCTAAGTAAAATTTTTAGATTCATTAGAACCCTACTGAAGATTGTGAATCAAATCCTTGGTATCACTACCATTCTCCCATTCTGATCTTACTTCCTTTATATAATCTATCTGCCACATGGTCATGGTGCATAATAATGCCTTAATTGATTCATCCTACTGAGAGAGGGAATCTGCCACCACATTCTCTTTTAATTTATTATACACTATTTAAAAATCATAGCCTAACATTTTATTCACCCATTTTTATTGTTATTCAAATGACAAGCATTATTCTAAAAATTATTTTAGGCTATCATGATCAGTCTTCACCTAAAAGTGATGACCTATTAGATATGGGCTCCATTACTTCACTGCATACATAATAGCCATCATCTCTCTCTCACATATTGGTTTGACCCTATTCTTTCCTTTAAGTTGGCAACATTAAAATGTTAGTTGTTTTCCTTCTTTCATGATTACAACCCTCATGCCATATCTTGATGCATCATAATTCACAACAAAAGTTATTGAAAAATTAGGAGTAGCCAAAATTTGAGTTGTGCAAATAACCATTTTCAACTGTTTAAATTCTTTGGTAACTAAATTAGTGTATTAAAAGGAGTCTTTCTTTAGCAAAGATGTGAGTGGGGCTATAATATTACCATAATTTTTGACAAACTTATGATAGTAACTAGTTAGCCCCTAAAATATATAGAGGTTCTTGAGGCTTTTAGGAACCTACCACTCCATCATTGCTTGGATTTTCTTAGGATCAAATTTCACTCCTTCATGTGAAACAATATGACCCAAGTACTCCACCTCTTGGACACCAAAATCGCATTTGGAAGGTTTGGCATAAAGCTGATGTTCCATAATTGAAAGCACCTATTTCACCTATTTCAAATGGTCTTCCCAATTTTTTCTCTAGATGAGGACATCATAAAAAAACACTAATATAAACTTTCTCAAAAATGGCCTAAAAATAGTATTCATCAAACTCTGAAATGTAGATGGTGCATATATGAGGCCAAAAGGCATGACCATAAATTCATAATGGACTTTATGAGTTTTGAAAGATTTTTTAGGTATGTTCTCATTGTTGATGTGAATCTGATGATATCTAGAGTGAATATCTGACTTGGTAAAATAAATATCACCATGCAATTCATCTATAAAATCATTAAATATTAGAATAGGAAACTTATCTTTGACGGTGTATTTATCGAGTTATCTATAGCCTGGGCACATCTTCCAACTATCATCCTTCTTCCACACCATGACCACTGGGGAGGAATATTCACTTTGACTATGTTAGATGATTCTTGCCTCCAACATCTCTTGTAACATATTTTTAATTTCACTCTTTTAGGCATAGGGATACCTGTAGGGTATAATATTAGCTAGTGTACTTCCTAGAATGAGTCTGATGGCATGATCATGTGCATGACTTGGAGGAGGTCCTTTTGGCATGTCAACAAAAATTATAGAATAGTCATATAATACCTTTTACAAATTAGGATGTGTAGACTCATTGATTGGTTGAACCTCCATGAAAAATAAGTGTGCCACAATACCTTTTGCACCTTTTCTGAGAATCTTCATCATCTAGTAGGAACTAACCAGTTGTGGATATTCAGACCATAATCCATGTAGTTCAAAAGTCATTTCTTATGAATGATACATCATGAATAATTTTTGTAAATTCATCTCAATAGTGCCCAAAGTGGTGAGCCATTGCACTCCCAAAACAATGCCATCTCCTCCCATGAGAATATCAAACATAAGGAAATTTAATAAATAGTCTCCCATAACAACCTTAATAATATAGCATTTTATAGAATAGTTGATTGTATCCCCATCTACAATCATGACCTAAAATTTTTTAGCTAGGTAAATAAAACAATTCAAATAAGTAGCCAACTTATTATTGATGAAGTTATGTGTACTCCCAGAGTCAATTAACACAATCACCTTCTATTTATTCAAGACCCTACCACCTTAAGAGTTTGAGGACTACTGATGCATAAAAGTGCATGACATGAAATAGTAAGTTGAGAAACTTTAGATTCATCCTTAGGTTCTTCTAACCCTTCCCCTAAAGCCTCCTCATCTTCATCCTCATCATTGGCACCACTAATGTAAAATAACCTCTTTTCAACACATCAATGCCCTTTACTCCATTTGCTATCACAGCCAAAACACAAACCTTTTACATGATTTTATTCCACTTATTGAGGTGTCAATATGGAAGGCTAATGAAATTATGGTGATGGAAAGGTGCATTCATGAACATTGGTAAAATGTCTTTATCTGATCAACTCTTCTTACTTAGCCATGCGTGCCTTTGGTATGGCCTCATATATAGTACTAAGATGAAACATGTGAACCTCCAATTAGATGCTAACTTTGAGGCCAACCAAAAATAGGTCAGTCAAATTTTTGTCAGTGATGTCTGCCACATGTAAGGAGAGATTTTGAATTTGATGAATGTAGTCCTTGACAGTCCTGATTTGGCACAACTTGGCTAGTTGATTGAAGTAATTTTTAGAGACATTATTACGATAGTGGAGCTGTAACTCCTTATAAAATATTGACCATGAAACTAGGATACCCTTATTTTTATTTTGAGCACACAATCAACAATACTAAATGAATGGCTCAGGTTCCAAATAGAGAGAGGCCATAACCACTTTTTATGAACATGGAGTTTGATGTAGATCAAATAATTTTTTAATTTGAGTGAGCCAAGTGAGTGGATCATTACCATAAAACTTTCACAAGTCAACTTTTGGCAACATTGGCTTAAGGCCATAATTGGTATTGGTCTTGTTTAGAGTGGGAAAACCAAACTGAAGTGGTAGAAGATTATTTTATAGTGGCCAACCTGACAAGTTGGCCAATTTCCCATATATTTTTTATAATTAATCCTTCATGCTATTCAAGTCCCCTCTCAAACTTGTATTGTCCCCTTTAACTATATCAAAATCATCTTTTTTCACCATGCCCTATAACTCTGACTTAAGTTGTTGAACAACCTCTAAAATAGATGGATCAAAAGTTTCAAATTCCATGTCATCCTTATGAGGAGTTTTTAGAGTTTATTTCCCTTTCCCCCATCTGTGATTGTTTGGACCAGTCATGCATAAACCCTAAGAGGGCTTCAACCCTAAAAAAATTATACTGGTGGAATACACCATTGCAATCGTCTCACCTAGATGAATCTAACTACTACTATTGTGCACAAGGGTGAAAATTTTTGACCCAAAAAAGTGTACCAATAGAATATTTCATTATGATCGTCTCGTAGAGACAAATCCAATGAATACTAATTTGCACAAAGTAAAAAAATTCACTTACATTATTTTTAACCCAGAAAAAATGTTTTTTCTTTTTTTTTTCAAAAAACCTCATGAATAAAATTGTGATGATGAAAAAATCAATTCCTCCCAGATCACAAGTTATGTTTTTTCAGCCTTTTAGTGCTCAGAACACTAGATCTAAAAAAAAATGCACCATAGAAAATTTCCCAAATCTATGCTCTGATACCACTTGTAAGGAAATTTCTTAGATGATTCATAATAGTAGAATTATATATGGCTAAATTAAGATTAGAATAAGTAGATCCACAATAACAATTGGTGAAAGAGAAGAATACTTGAATATTATGATTGAGCCACTTTGAGGGGGCAACCTCCATAACAATGCAATAATAAAAAATTCACAATATGATGGTAAAAGACTAACCACTACCTCTTATATATACTCTACTTAGCCATGGTTATTCCATAGGCTGAACATACTAAGAACATTGAGAAATGCAACAAGCTAATATGAAGATGTGTAAGCTAACATTGAGAAATGCATTATAGGTTAAGGGCATAAAATTCTGTGAGTTTGTGTGAATGTGCTTTTTCTTCTAATTTTTTGTTTTTCATTGGGGAATTTATATTAAGTTGATGGATCGTTAATAGGCTAAGTGCATGCTATATGTATAGATAATATTGAACGTTTTGTTATTCTTTTCAATTATTTGGTTATAGATTATACTTACAACTTTTTAGTGACATTGGATATGCATAACAATCTAGTATTAAAAACATCCTTGATTATAGTCATTGAATATTTTTGTAATTACTTAGACTCTTCATTGTGTTTGTCTATGTTATGTGATTTCATCTAATCCACATCAGACATTAGTTCATGACATGTGCTTAGCCTAGAATAATACGTTAGTTTGGAATGTTCTAATCTCTAAAAGTATCATATGACCCCTTCTTTTCTTCCTTGCATAATTTGGGTAGGTCATTAAACCTAGTGTGGTATATCAACATTTTTATAGTATTAAGAGGGAACCCATTAAACTAATTAGGACTTTCAATGCAAGATTTCAAAATATGTATAGCCATGTGGATGATGTGTATAGACCTATTGTTGCCTTAGCCCTTAAAATGTATAAAAATGCCATGGATTCTATGATTGTAATATTCATAAGTAAAGCTAAGAATATAAATAATTTATTAGATGCTTATGTTGAATCTATTAACATTGATTGATTGTTAAATCTTCAATTACATGCTTTAGCCATACCCAATATCAATAACAATTTTTTGGCCCTAAATCCTATTTCAAACACCTTAGAATGTCATGGTCAATAGTAAAAATCAAGTATTCACTCAATTACATCTAACACACGTAACACCAAACTAGAATCTAAGATATATGAATAATCTTGCACATGTATCTAATCAATAAAATCATAATCAACCTTTAGTCCCAGTTAACACTATTACCACATAGGGAATAACTTTTGATTCCACTAAAGTTGAATTAGATGCCATTCAATGCATGATGTAGAAACATATCAATGAGTTTTTAGGCATGCAAAAATGCTTAGGGAACATTGTAGGGTAAATAACCAATATGAATTTTACATTTCATAGCATTCAACAAGACATGTAATAATTTAGATCTGTAGCTCAATAAACTACTTGAGTGAACATTTTTGAGGTAACTTTGCCTAACTAGTGTAGAGTTCACAGTACCACAAAATATGGTGAGTTAAATTACACAAAAATTTGTACTAAATTTGAGATATTTTAGAAAGAGATGGAAAGATATGAGATTGTTCCAAATTACCCCGATCCATCTACATCCAATACCCTACGTGATCTAGGAGGATATATGTTTTGCTCTAAAAATGAAGTCATCAAATTATGGATTGATCGATGACACAATGTAGAGCTCATCGAGATCTTTTTGGCATAATTTTAATGAGTTGATTTCAAGCCCATATGCACAAGATATCATGCATTGAAGTCACCAGATTAAAAGGGTAAAAAAATGACATAGGCAAAAAAAATTGGGTTTGGTTTTATATTTCATCCTTTATAGCATAAGGAGTTGGTCATATGGGTCCCACTATCTGCTTGCTAGGGACCCTCGATGATAATCAACACACTTTTTATGAGGAGGGGTGCCTTGGCCTGATTTATTCACAATGATATGTATCCTTGATTGTATTTAAATTCCCAATTGCTTTGTAAACCCATAAATGTGGGATAATTCATATAGCATTATAATACTTCATAGGGAGATCAAGGTATATGCTGCCACATGGCAGAGTCAAATCTCACCACATGAAGGTGATACGTGGCCAAAAATAAAACCATGCCATCAAAAGTTCCATGCCAAAAACCATCCAACATACTTCCAAGTTTTCCATAAAGGTTCTATGCCACCACTCCCATGTTAATGTGAGGTTTGGGATGTGACTCATCCATGCCCATGTCAATGCCTATGTATAGGTATTCACAACCATGAACTTCATGGTATTTCAACACCAAACTTAGCACCCACTTTACCAATGTGGGATAAACTTCCTTACTGGCATTTTCAAATAAGCCTTCAAGACTATTTTAAAACCGATGGTGTTTGACCCATGAGTAATGTGGGATTTTGGGATTTCGATGAAAACAAAAATGCAAGTCATGGGAATCGAACCATGCCCCTTTTGGGTAAAAGGATAAGCACTTGACCACTACACCTATGAGACAAAGCACCATATATGGTGCTTGATGTGTTATTTGAAGGCATGTTTTCAAAGTTATTTCATGGAAACAAGGCATGTAAAGGAGTGTTAGAGACTTTGGAGTATTTTGAATTGCCTCAGAGTTTGTGAATCATTTGAGAGTAATACTTTGACAGAGTTAAGCCTATAAATATGATTTAAATAAACTTATAAATAAATTATAAATATATTTTATGATAATTTAATAGGAGTGATCCCCATTGAAGTGGATTCAGAGGCATAGGCTATTAAGCCAAACTCTGTTATTAAATTGTGTTCGGTATATTCTATCAATTTGTCTTGGTTTGCACTTTAAAATTCTAGCCCATGTGAATTTTTAAAATTTTGTAGTCATTTAAAATATCAGTTTTGATCAAATCATGAATTAAAGGTTTTGATCCATTATTCAAGTGTGTTTTTCACTGTTACAACACTTGATTGTTATCGATTACAGATCACTAAGTACCTCTACCACTGCAATGGTATTTAACACATATGACTTACCATTCCTTGTGTAGGATGAGAATGAATCAAAAGATAACACATGAAATTTTTTATTTTCATCAAGTCCAAAGAAATAACTATAATATGAAATACAAAATTAATAGCTTATCATGACTTCCACTCACCTTGTATTCATTTTCTTTGGATAATATGTGGTTTGTCTCTGCATAAATAAACTTTCATGATATACTATGTGTTGAGCACCACTACTCTACCCCTTTTTACTCTTACCTTTACCAACATAGTTGAATTCAAATAATTCTTTGAGATGTGCCCTAAGATTTTCAACATTTTGAATACCTTCATACATTTTAGCCTTGATTTAGTTTACAAGAAAAATTAGCTTATTCTATAGATTCTCATTAGCATAATCTAAAAACTCCACTCTAAAATTCAGACCCTAAATCTATTTATCCTTCTCCTTAGCTACCAAGTTTGAGAAATTTTAGCATTTTCTCATTTAAGCACATTAATCTTTCCCTTCAACTCAATAATCTCATGCATAAACTACCTCATTATGGCTTTATGGAGGTCAAGTTATTACACGATTCTATCTGCATTCTCCTTGCCTTTTAGTGAAGCCCCCAGATTATTAAATACCATGTTTTGGTCTTTTTGGTTATGTATTGTCTCCCCTTTCTCTGGAGCTATAGTTTCCCCAATCTCTTTATGTTTCTCAATAGCTATCTAACCTTGATCCAGCTCTCTTTCCTTCTCTTCCTCTTAATGACACAAAAACATATTGATCCCCACAATAATAGTGGAGATAACATAGTTGATGAGATGAATAAAACTAAGGCAAAAATTACCCTTCATGAACTGGCTCAAATTATAAAATAGAGAGAAAGAATTAGCTTAACTTATAAAAAAAAGAGAAATTTTGTTCAAGGCCTTAACTAGAAATCCATCTATTGATAAATCAAATATTGCACACACAAACATGGTTGTCTAAAATGACAAACCTGAGGTCCTACCTTTCTTGTTGATAATTAAATTTTTTTTAAAAACTATGCATAAATGATTAGTTCATTTAGGAGCTTCAACTAATGTAATACCCATTATAATATTTAATAAGTTATGGTTGACTCCACATAAATCCAAAAGAGTGGTTTTATAGCTAGACAAATCTACAGTCCCAATTGTTAGGGAATTGTTAAATTTTGAAATGCACCTTGATTTTGAACCACATGTCCAAAAATACATTTTCCTCCTTGTAGTTGACATTCCTAAGGCTTATGGTATACTCCTAAGCTTTGAACAGTCAAAAAAGATGAATGGATCTATGGCTACAAATGTTTCACACATGTGGTTACCTTGGAAAGGAGTAGCCAATCAAATTAGAGTCAATGGAGAACCAAAAATGAAAGAAGTAATCACATAATACAACACTAAAAATGAAATAATTAATTTTAATTCATCACACGTAGGGGTTTAGACCTTCATGACTAAACCTAAGAGTAATTAATGTGAATTGGAAGATCCTTCACAATTATGGACCTTATATTTTGATAATGCTTGATCTAAACAAGTTTTAGGCCTATAAGTTTGATTGATTCTAAGTGGAGGCAATACCTTTATGATTTCAAATTAAAATTTCCATGCACTAACAATCATGTAGAATATGAATCTACCTTTATGCTTTTAAATTAAAATTTCCATGCACTAACAATCATGTAGAATATGAATCCTTGATTTTGGGGATCTAATTCATATTAATACATAACATCAAACAACTTATAATGCTTGGATATTCAGAGTTAGTTTTTAACCAAGTCATGATTCGATATCAATGTAAGTTGTCATATCTAAAAAAATATAAGTAGTGAGCTTGGGACTAATCAAATCATTTAAAACTTTTAGTATAAAATCAATCCCAAGGGAGGAAAACTAGATAATTAATTCCCTAGCTACCTCTATAGAAAATGTGGCCCCACTTTCAAAGTCCAAATTATATAAAAAAAATCTATAGAGTTGGTGCAATTTCCTTTAGTCCCTGATAATATTGACAAATTTTAGGTATTTGATGATGATCAATAGATCATATAGTTCATGGGAAATTATGGTGCCTTCAAGTCACAAATAATTCATGAGAGTTACTTTGACCTAATGAACAAAGAATAAAAAGGACAATGGTATCTGGCATGTCAAGTGGGACTCGTTGGAGCTGGTCTTGATGAAATTGTAGTTGTAGCTATGTTATTCAAGAAATATTTGGTGATTCCAAGCTCAAGCAGTTGATTCTAATAATCTAGGCACATTTTCCATGTAAGTCTATTTTTATTACATTATCATGAATGAGTTTTGATGGCTATGTATGAAGAGAATTCCTATGCTATATTTCCTTATCATCCCAATGATGGATCATACTAGCCTTGTCATGATACCTATGAGCCTTTTTATAAGCCTAATCAGCCTTATCAAGAGTATTATCAAAGCTTTGTTGAGCCTTATCAAGTTTCTCATGATCCTTATTATCAAGAGCATGACTCTTACCTTCCTTGTGAGCCATGTCAGTCTCAAGATCAGTTTTCACCTTTCCCATATGGATATGATGTTGCATATGAGCAACCTTAGCTCCAAGAAAGAATGGGTGAAATAGAGCTTAGAATACTAGCATATGCAAGAAAAGTTTGTTCAAACTCTCAGTATGAAGAAGTGAATGGTCTATTCTAAAATGTGTCCAATGATCTAGAAGAGATAAATGAGTTGTGTATTTTTGTATTAGAGAAGATGGAGGCTTGGGAAAGGTAAAAAATTGAGTCAAGCCACTTGTCTACAAAGGGTTCTTGTGTTTCTTGTTCTCATGAAGTTCTTAAATATGCCCAACATGTGACAAGGAAGATTCCTAGTTGGAGTCAAGAGCCTATTCAATAGACTATTCATGAGACTAAACCTTCTTTAGTCCCCTTTATTCACCACTCATCTCTTAAGCACAAGTTGTCCATGAAGACAAGGAGATTTTAGACATTGATGAGGTAATGGCCAAGTGGAAGGAATATAATACAAAGGTCTTTAAGTGTTTCTCTTTCCCTCCTCTCCAAAACTCCCTAGATAATTCCATTATTCTCCAAATCCCAAAATATGATCATGATCAACCTCCCATGCTTCATTCTCCCTCTAAAACAAATGAATTTCATCACCCTCCCACCATCTCCCTTCTTTAGGAGGAGCCTATTCTCTAGAAGATTGAAAAACAGGTTACAGCTACAGGTTAAGTTCTTACAGAGTGTGTAGAGGATGCTTCAGGTGTGTTTGAGGAAGAATTTCCTATTGATACTTCACTTAAGGTTTTAGTTGAGACTTCAATTATATTTAAGAATGAGAAATATGATCTTAATGTGGAGGAACTCTAAGAGGAGTTGGTACAAATTGAAGTCATAAATGAGTTACAGGTATCTCCTATTGAGAAGGATCTAGATAGTTTTCAAACTGATTCTATTCAAATAGATCAAAATGAGGAACAAAAAGATGATTGGCAACTATACTTAGAATCTCTACAAGAGATTGAAAAACATTGTATGGATATGTTATCTATTGAAGAGCATGTTTATGAGAAATCTAATCAAGAATCACCTATCTAAGATCATAATATAGATTGGTTTGCCTATTAAAAGCTCCTTGAAGAGTCAAAAAAACTTGTAGTAGTTGATAAGAAGGATGTGGTCACTCATGAACAATGCATAGATGAGATATCACTTGACAAGGTGGTAGATGATAGGCAGTGTGAAAAATATCAGGAATTACTTTATGAGTTTGTCTTTGTTGGTGACTGGTTTGTTATTGATGACTCATTTAAGAAGATGCTAATATAGTTGGTAGACAAGAAAAATGCCTTATCAAAGGTTATGATTAATAGACATCCCACCTTGAACTTGTACCATCTCTTAGAGTGACTGTGTTTATGAATTTCCATTTTGATCCAGGTGGATCATGCTTTGTCATGGTTAGCTAGGTTCCTTGTTAGTTTGTTTTCCTCCAAGTGCTATTCAAGCACATTAGTTTAGTCTATTTTGTTCCAAATAAGTGCCTTGTTTTCACAATTGCTTTGTTTAGTTAGTTTTCCTATTTTTGTGTGTTTCCCTTCTTATTTTGAAGGATGAAGGTTGCCTTTTTCAAATTAGAGATTTTACTTATAGTCATGGACTAGATTTGCCATTATTTTATGAGTTAAAATATCATGTATATGGCCTAGTTCTCAAGCATAACAGGCATACTTCCCAACCGAGTCGCTAAAATGTTGACAATTTTGACCCTACAAGTCAAAATTGTAACCTCTACCATTCAAAACTTTACAGTTCATCTTATGAATCAATTTTGGGTTCTAAATAGTATGAAGGAATTGTTTGAGTCTACATAGTCTCTTTCTTTCAGGAGAATTATTCAAATAGAAATCCTAAGGGGCATCTTTAAAAGCATGGGCAATTTGGAAAGAATTCCTTCAGACTTTTTGTCTGAAGGAGATGAATAAAGGCAAAAGGTGATTTCAATTTTTTTAGAAGGTCTATTGCATTTTCTTGATGGTTCTTTTTAGTTTTATCGAAGGGTAATGATCCCTTCAAAAAATATCATTGGCAAAAACCCTGAAGGGTAGAATCCCTTTGAGAAAATTTTCTTTAAGAAGATCTGAGGGGCACTTGAAAAAGTCTGAAGGGTAACTTGAAAATTTATAAAAGGCTCAAATACTTTGGAAATTTTGTTTGAAGGAAAGGAAATGGTCCACTTGGAAACTCTGAAGGGTCATTTTCCCTTTGATAAAGTTCATTTATAGGAATCATGAATGGTAGAGTCCCTTCAGGAAGGTTTGTTTCAAAGAATTTTGAAGGGTATGTGCCCTTCAAGAAAGTCACTCTACAATAATTCCAAAGGTTTGGTTTGAAATTTTGAAGGGTCACTTGGATAAAAGTTGAAGGATAGTTTCAAGGCTTTTGAAGGGAAATTTATTTATGACTTTTTGTTTGGAGGAATTATCCATTGTAGAAATTATGATAGAAAAGTCTAAGGCAAAAAAGGGCTTTAGACAAATTGTCTACAAGAAAGGGACCTTTACAAAAAATTTCAAAGGTTACTTTACCTTTGGAAAAGACCATTCAAAATTTTTGGAAGGGTGGAATCCCTTCGAAAAAAGATCAAAAACAAAAATCCTAAAGGGTATCCACCCTTTGGGAAAGTTCAAAACAAAAAATCCGAAGGGTTATTAGCCCTTCAGAAAAGGACTTTATAGAAAATTGGAGGGACATTTTATAAAATCCAAAAGGGCAATTTACTAAGGCTAAAGATAGGAACAATTCATTCAAACATTTTTTGAAGGAAATAAACAAGATGATAGGGCATGTTCAAATAACCCGAGGGGTCACTAGTAACAATGCTGAAGGGTATGTACCCTAAAAAAAAATGAAAGGGCAATTAGGATCAAATTCTTTCAGATTTTTTGTTTGAAGGAAGTTTCTTGCCATTTCAAATAGCCCTAAGGACCATTGAATAAGTCTAAGGGAAATAAGTCTAAAGGAAATGAGCAGGAAGGAATAAGCCTGAGACAAATACATGTAGAAGAAATGTCTATGAAAAAGACATAGACAAACAAAAGGAATATATGCACAAAAATGAAGAACTAAAAATAAAAGGCAAAGGATTTTAATAGCCAATAAATAGATTAACACGTTCTATAGTCTATATGTAGAGCATGTAACATGGCCCAAAGCAGGATTAGACATGTCCAAGACATGCACCCATTTCAAACATGACTCTTTCAGTTCTAAAAGAGAAAATCAAATACGTGAATGAGTCAAGGAGTTTAATGTTGGAGAGCTTAACAAAGAGTTTTTCATGCATGCTTCAGTTTTGGAGTTGACTAGCCTTGTACTATGGTTGACTAGTTGACAAGTCTTGCATGCACTTTTGTTTAACTTGTTGAAAGCTTTCAATGTTCCAGCAGTTCAAGAGGAGTCTATATTTGAAGATTGGCATATCCTCATGCATGATGAAGGTTTGATTCAAACTTGAACCATCATCCTATCTTCAAAGCCAAAGAGATTTTTATGCAAGGTATAAGACAAAAATAGATTTTATTTGAAGGTTGTGATAACACAAGTTGGACTAAGTTGACCTCTTCTTCTATTTTCAACACCAACCTCTTGGTTGTTGTATCTTTTTCTATATAAGTTGGCTTTTCAGCCTTGAATTGTATCCCTTTTTTGGCAAGACCAATTTTTTCCAAAGACTAAGTTGTAACCTTTTTCATATCAATAGGATTGTTTTCAATTTCTAGCTACTAGTTTAATGTATTTACGTCAGTGATTTGCATAAGTGAAATAATTTTCTTCTTTGTCAAGTTTTGATTCGTACCTAGTTACTAGCTAATTAGATTATGCAGGTCATGTTCTATGTTTAAACATCTCTTGGCCAAAGTTACAGTGGATATAAGTGGCTGGTTAGTGCCTTGAATTAGGCCTATTCCATCATTTACCTCAATCTTTAATCACCAGATAAATCCTTTTCATGAAATACTTATGCATAGTGGTCAATTAGAGTAGAAAGTTCAGTGCTTTTCTTATCTAGATTAGTGTTTTTAGGAGCTTAGACTGAGTGGATCAATTCAAAATTCAGGTGTATCACCATCATTAGATAGGATTTTCTTTCAAGTTTCTTTCTCTCTTTTCTTAGGTAGTTTGTAGCGTAGAACAAAGATACTAATCGATACACCTAATGGAGCTAGCCCTTATAATCTAGAGACTCAATCCACTAATTAGGCCACCCACAACCTAGGATTGTTTTCATGTTTCAACAAACTATGAAGCCCTGAAACTACCTTCACAAGGGTGCGAGTCTGATTGACAATATGAACCATTGAACTGCAAGATAAGCCCATAGTCAATATGAATATATGTATTATACTAGTGAAGCTTTAAGTAAATAGGCTCATAATGATTTAGCCAATTTTACTGAAGGTAGGCTCTATAGATCTCATAAGTGATACCCCCATTGATCTCCATTTTAAATACATTTGGTGCATCAATTAGAAAATTATGTGTAGGGAGTCTCTCGATGTCAATAAATACAAGGCTTAATAAAACAAAAGCATTGGAATTCCAATAATATTTAAGCCTTGGAATGTCAATATGTTAATTACATAAAAGATTTGAATTCTTGAGATGGGTACCTAAAGAAACCAACTGAAGAGTTGGTCATCTGTCTAAGCTTATGTATCTAAGTTAGCACTTGAAAAATCATAACAATAATGAGTAATGTTATAAAAAATTCAACGATATTGATGTCCTAAGAAACTGATATTTTAGCATGGATATGTTTACTTAATTTGGAGTTATTTATTCTTTAAATATAGTTTTGATCAACTTTCCTAAGGTAAGGCCCCTATGTTTTAGCCATATAGAAGAATAGGGGTAACAAGTGAGTGGAAGGGTGAATCTTTGTCTAGATATCCAAGAACTAAACCTAGAAGCATTGTTTCTCAAGAGTGATGAAGGGAGAATATGCTTTGCTTACTTTGGACTCAACAACTAGTTACAAACTAAAGTGAGGCCCATAAAAAAGGATCCCTAGATATACATATGAGAAGACCATCTTAACCTATTGATTTATATATAAGTACACTATTTTTGACATTATGATATGATGTCATCTCAACCATACCTTTTATTTTATCAGGATTTCCCTAAAAACTATATAGATCATAAAAGGATTCTAATATATGTAGTTGTCTTTGAAGACCTTCTTTTGAGTGGCACATCAAAATGATTTCATCTAAAAATATAAAAATAATAATAAAATCTTTATACAATAAAGAACCATCTATGCCTAGGCAATTTGATATGATTTCATCAAGATTATATATTTATAGACTAAAGTGTAGGGGAGAGTGGAACATCTTATTTAATCCCAATGGTGGTTTGTAAACTGCAAACACTTAGGTGCACTTTACCAACAATGGACTTGTAGGGTGTCATAACCAGTGATATCACCAAGTTAGGAAGACCCAAATCCCTAATTCTATCAATAATAAAATGCTTAAGGAATAGTTTTAAAGGCTTTGAAAAAGTATACAAAACAAAAATAAACCTTGCATCTTTTAGACTTAGCCTATTTAATTATAAAGGTCAAAGTTAAAAAACAATCATCAATGTGATGATTCTTCTTGAAACATGCTTGTCATTGAGCTCTCAATTTTTTGGATTCTATTATTTCCAAAATCAGCGTAGCTCATTTTTAGAACTACCCCCTATGAAACTTGTCCATTTTGCCTTTTGTCACTCTAAGTCCATTTTCGAGACAGGTTTTTCTCATTCTCATATTGGCTCAACTGACACCGTTCAAAATTCGTAACATCTTTTCATTACGTTTTCCCCAAAACGTGAAAGTTGTTACAGTCTCGATGTGACCAGGGGACCAAAATTTGGATTTTTTAGATTTAGTGTTTTTCTTCTATTTTTGTGCACAGGTGGCAATTTTTGCCGTCAGTGCATTTTCCCTTTCAACTTGCAGCAGCAAAAAATTTTGTTGCCCCTGCATCTGGACATGCAAGAGTGGAAAATTTTGCCACCCCTACATTTGGAAAAAATTTCCGCCCCTACATGTCCCTTTGATTTTCAATGCAAGGGCGACAAAATTTGTCGCCCCTGCACTGCCTCAATTTTTGTGCACAACATTTATTGTCACACCCACCATGTTGTTGGGGTCAATTTTCACCCCATTTAATCTAATTTTAACCTCATTTTGCTTCATTCCTCCTCTCCTCCTCTTGCCCTCTGCCTCTAGACGATCCAGCGAACGAGAAAAAGTGCATTTTAGCAGATTTGAGCTCACAGTGCGTGTGGTTTTCCAGGTAGGTCTTGTATTTGGCATTTATTTCTTTTCCCTTCCTCTTTTTGAGCTTTGTTTTTAGTTTATGTTTTTGTTGGAGTTTTGTTTTTATTTTTCCTCTCTCCCCCAAACATTCTTGGCCTTACTTGCAATGGGCAGCAAATTCGCCGCCCTAGCCGTGCCCTACCATCTTGACCTACATCAGCGGTTAAATTCACCGCCGATATAGGTTCACACCCACTACCTACATCGATGGCAAAATTCATCGCTGATGCAGGTCAAAATGCATGGGCGGCAAATTTTTTTGCCCCTGCACTTTCCTAGGAAGCTTGCACAGGCGGCAAAATTCACCGCCCATGCCCTTTTTTCTTCTCCCCCTTCATGTAAGGGCTGCAAAATTCACTGCCTGTGCATGTAAGCCATTCTACATGCTTGGGCGGCAAATTTTGCCAGTCTTGCATTTTCCCCCCAAATTTCTCCAACTCTGGAGAAATTTTTATCTTTTTCATTTTTTTGCCTCCTCCCCTTTTTCTCCTCGTTTTTCGACCTAGTTTTCGACCCGGCCCTGTCAAGTGGCCTTCCTTGGTCATGATCACCTAACGTGTAAATTCTCCAATTTGCCTAATTTTCTCTAATTGCATGATCATGATTATTATTACAGTACCCCCCTAAAGATTCTCATTCATCGACACCCGCTCAACCAAGACTAGTTCCAATATCTGAAACTTCTTTGAAGAAGTCAAAGGCCATGAAGTATCAGTACCAGGGCATTTTTTCAATCACCTCAGTCACTTCTAATGTCGATGACATTAGAGATACAAAAATTGGCCATGTGGATATGGCTGAGTTTGTGACCAGAACCAAGGCAACGAATCCAAGCTCTGAAATGAAAAGAATTATCGAGAGCAACATTCATCTAGTTGCTTCTTTCCTGGTAGCGGCACATCATATAGAGTTCATCCTCCAGTGCACCAAGTTCTATAACAGAGAGACCAGATCGGTCTCTGATGCCAGTGGTAACATGATAATTTGGCTGGACCCCAAATTTATTGATAAAGTCTTCATGTGTCCTCTTGCTACTGAAGTGATGAGAATCAACTTTATCGAGGCACATAAGGAGTATGACAAGGACCCTGAGAGGGCAAAGAAAGTGATGAATCACAGGTGGCTGAAGACTCCCAAGACCAACTTGTCTAGATGGCTGTAGAATTTTCCAAGGAATGATTTCATTAAAGAGGTTGGTGAATTGATTACTCTCCTCAGTAGGGTACGAGGTCTACCATCTTATTCACAATTCCACGAGTGGATGTATCCCTTCATCAAAATTATCTTACAAGGGAAGCAAGTCATCTTCTGGGGTGAGCAGATTAGCAACGCTCTTCATGAGTAACTGACCAAGGTATCAACAACTTTGAAGTTCTATATGACTTCGTACTTGGTGTATATAGCGGCTTCAATGTGAACCTTTCCAAGTTTGACAACTGAAGGAGACAAGAAGACCACCCCAGTCTATTCATATTACCCTCAGTTAACACTGCAAGGATCAATCTGCCATTTTAGGAGAGTAAATGATGCCTTTTTCATAGTATTTTTGTGCCTTTTTAACCTTGAGCTCGAATAGAAAAGAGTATCTGATGAAGCTTGGACGGTTGTCAATGACTATGGCTGTATGTTTCTATAATTTCCCTCCTTTTGCTATCTTCGAGTTGGCTTTTTCCAAGGCTATCCTCCTATGTTCCCCAATTTTTTTTTTGATAAGTTAGTCTTAATGGAGTTGTGTAGACAAATGGTGGTCATACACACTAGATAGATGGAACTAAAGAAGCCAAGTTTCAAGTTTCTAATTAAAATTGGCAGATACTCAATTTTGACAGCAACCAACGCCAAGGTCATGGAGACAGAGATGCAACTGGTTACTATGAAACAGTTCAAGAGAAGAGACAATTTTGACTACAGGGGTGTCAAAGACATGATCAGAAGAAAGACTCAGTTTCATGAGCCTATGATTGAAGACATCTAGGTAGACCTGAGGACAACCAAAGAAATCAAGAGGATGGACTACAATAGGCTGACTCTAGAACAGATCGAATATTTGGTGCTTGCAGATATTTCCTCCAATTTGGTCGATGGTAAGAATATTATCAACAGCCGATACCTAGCTGAGAAGGTTGCTAACTCTCCTCTTCTTCTAATTTAGTGGTCCCAAAAAGAATTGACTTCTTTGAGGAAAAAAATTGAACCAATATTGGCTAACACCAATGATTGGTTAGTAGCCAAAGGGATCACGCTGAAGGAGTTTATTACAAGAACAGAGGTTGAATTCCAAGCAAAAATAAGGTAGAAGGCAAAAAATATGACCAAAAATAAAGGTGATGTTCCTTCTCCATCTAGGCCTCACAAGCCTAGAATCATCTTTGTTTCCAAGAAATCGAAGGTTATTGAGGAGCCAAAATCGATGGCTAAGGGAGTTGGAGAACAAAGCTCCTAGAAATAGGTAGCTCAAAAAATGGAGATAGGTGATAGGCCCTCAGAGTAGCAAAGAACTGAGCCTCTACCTTCCCAGGAAGGGGCACAACCACTTATAGATGTCTCTCCTTCACCACCTCAATCTCCTGTGGCATCTCCTTCACCTCTATCTCCTATTAGTGTTCCTTCTTTTAGAGCTGCCTCTCTTTCCAGATTCATGTTTGACAATCCTCAAGGTACTTTTGGAGATAATCTTCACTCCTCAAGTTTTATTCCTAGTCTGGCATCTCCTTCTTTCAATCTAGGAGAAAGCTCTGCCTTTGATTAATTAATAGCCGGTACAGTTTCACCAGTTACTCCAACTGTGACCACTGTTACCACTAGCAGTACATACGTCACCCTAGTGACACTAGTTGTAGGAACCATTTCCATAGTAAGTACTTCTTCTCTCCCTCCTTGGATGTCGGCTTTCACGCCCAAAAGAAAGAAGATAGTGCCGGTGAAAGCTAAGGCCCTTAAGAGACCAAAGATCTTTTCAAAATTAGTTGAGGAAAAAGGGCATAAATTTTTGGAAATAGCTAAACCTCTGTAGGACGTAACCCTTGAGGGTTTTGACATGAGCAGCTATTCCATTTCACATGTTGAGATAGGGAAAGTCACTCATGAAGGTGTGAAGAGCGATCTGCAGTCTGCAATGGACATCATGGTCCAAAATTTTGATAGAAAAAATGAGATGAAATATTACTATGAGGCCAAGGTAGAGCAATTGACTGTAGTAGTAAGGAAATTCACCCTTGCCCCTGAAGCGGCAACCCCAGAAGCCTTTTCTATAGACGACCCTTTTATTCAGAAGGTAGAGAAAACCTATATGAAAGGGAAAGTGCTAGAAGATTACATTGAAAAAATGCACACTTAGGAAATTTCTTTATTTACAGAGGTTGCTGAGAAGACAGACATGATGAAGAAGGTGAGGACAGATTTAGAGGACCTTGTCTCACTTATTTCTCAGGACGTTAACAGTATTGAGAAATATCTTAGCAAGTGGAGGGAAATGAAAGATATAAAGAAAAGCACCTTGATATCCATTGGCGTTATCTCCAACAAAGATTTCTATGTTGAAATTAAGGAATCACTGATATACAAGATTTAGGTACTCAAGGAGCTGATTGAAGATCTCAAGTCTTCCAAGGATGCTAGCGAGAAAAGTGATACAGGCATGTTGAACCGACTAGAATAATTGCCTTGCGACCTCACCTCCAGGGATAATCAATTTCTCTTAGTTGAAGAGATGATCCAAGGATTCAAAGGTATGATTTAGAGGGATTTCAAAGCAAAGGCTTTCTCAATGACTTATGTGGACAACATTTTAGATACTCAATTAACTCTAGATTATCTAAAATCCAGGCTAACTAGTCATGCTAAGATAATCACAGCATTGAAGGATGCTGCAATCAGGGCCAGAGTCATCTTCAAGAACACCATCATGCCAGACAGTATAAGAATTTAGGCATCTATCACCATGTATGATGCTCATCTGAAGAAGTCTGGCGGCAAGAGTTGAACCATTTTCCCCTTCTCTCTTTTTTCTCTCTTCTCATGCACTTTTGTCATGTAAAAATGCATGTAATTTATTAATATGTAATTACATGTAAAAAATTTGGAAAAATATCTCAAAAGTCAAAGATGACTTATCTTTGACTAAGATATTTTTATATTTTAATCTTTTTAATTTTGAAAGGTTTCTCCCTATATATAGAGGGAACCTCTTTTGTAAATTGATCTCTGATAATTGGAGAGCAAAAACTCTGCTGAAATTGATACACTTCTTGAGACTTTGTGCTCAACTTGTAAATCATATTTTATCGAATGAATGAGAAACAAGTTTATTTCAGACTTTGTGTTGAAGTAATCTATGTTATTTAGAAAATAGTTCTTATGTCCTCTTTCCTGATAATCTCTTATCTGTTTGATTTAATAAGCAAAGTGTGTGTGTTGATATTATTTGAGGACATTTCTAAAAGATAGAAGAAAGACTTTGAGCTACTTTTATCTTGGTGATCTTTTTACCCTTTGTAGTTTTAGGCAAAGACTTTGTGTTTTTTTTCACTCTACGATTACGCATATTCCAAATCAGCGAAGGAGACAATGAAAGACTTTATGCTTATGTAGGTTTCCTTGTAGACTTTGTTACCTACTTCAGGGGATTTTTTGCTCTATGCTGGATACCATTCTTGAAAGAAGATGAATATTCTTAGCCAACGACCAAGATTTCTCTCTCTTGCTCTTTGGACAGCATCTATAAAAAAAGAGAGATGGATGTTGTCATACCATCTTGAGTATTATTCTCTGCTTACTTATATATACATATAGCATATAAATATTCATAGGGAACCTCCCCTTGATGAGATGAGAGATTTATCTCATCCAGTTGATGTAAACCCACACTTTTTATGGTGTAAATCTCTTTATGTTGTGGCTGATATACCCATTTTGTCATCAGTTAGTTGACAACAAAATATTCACCCAACAGCTTTTTGGAGACTCTGCTAGGGAAGAGCACGTAGTTTGAAGTCTCAAACTTCAAATTGAAGTAGATCTTGCTCTTTTCCATTTTTTATTTTGCAATTTGGCAATTCCACGTTATACTAAAGGCTAGAAATCCCAAGGTGTTGTTGACCCTGCTTTTGAGTTGGTGCAACAGAGCAATTTTGAGTTATTTCCTTCACAACCTCACCTTAGACAAACTAGGAGTCTTCCTCCTAGCCCTATTAGGCCACCAACACAAAGTAGAGCTTCTTTTTCTGCTGCTGGCCGAGCTTTACCTATCCAAGCTCCACCTGGATTAGTGATCCCACTTTTGCATAATCAAGTCATGGCTTAAGGCCCCTGGGGTAATTCTTTTGGTCTACTGAATTTGACTCCACCTCTGCATGAGCTTCCACACAGTTCAAGGAAAAAATTTCTTAAATTCTTTGGTGATGGAAAGGTTCATCTTGATGAACACATTATAGCTTTCAGCATAACCTGCGGTGTCATAGGTGTGGAATTCAAAGACATAGTGGTCAGGCTGTTTGTAGAGACACTACAAGGTACTACTGCAGACTGGTTCTACCACCTACAGACTGGATCAGTGACTGATCGGGACACCTTGAAGGACAAATTTGAAGCTAGATTCAAGCCTGCAAAAGATGCATATGCCTTGCTAGCCCAGCTCACTCAGATGAAGAAAGAGCCTCATGAGCCTATGAGGGATTTTATTGCCAGATTCGACAAGCTAAGGCACATAATTCCCATGGTCGCCCAGCTGATGCCTTAGAACCTCAAATGCTTCTTCATCAATTCACAATTGCCTGAAGTAGGTTTTTCGCTGAGATAGGCTAGACACATAGACCTTACTGTTGCTCAGAACTTGGCTACTGAGGTAGAAGATGACCTTATCTTGGCAGAAAAGATAAGAAGAGACCCTAATAAAGGTAAATCCTCTTCATCTTCTGAGTATTCAGTTGAAGTCACCACTGATCCAATGGTACAAAAGCTAGAAAATGAAATGCTAGCTCTGAGGAAGCAAATGGCATAAGGAATGTCATCTGCTCTTGTATACAGAGATATGTCCAGGAGGACATTTTAGAATCAGGCATACCAAGGCAATGTTGCCAGGAATAAGGGATAGAAAAATTGCCTTCCCCCTTCATAGAGGAACCTTGCCCTTGAAGCGCCTCTAAACAACTCGGCAGTCAGATATCTAGAAATTGAAGCAGATTTCTCATTCTAGCCTGAGTTAAATTTTGAAGATGATGCTAATCTCTTCACTGAGAAAGAAGAAGAATTAGTTGGCGACTCCAATATTGGCTTCTTGGATTACCAAGTCAAAGTTGGAAGTAAAAGAGAAGGGTTGGATGGATCTTATGCTATTTTTACCAGATCTTAAAACCAGTCAGCTCCACAAGCTGACAAAGGAAAAGTCAAAGAAGAACCTTGGCTGGTGGTCTCCATCGCTAAACAAGGGACTCTATTGCCTCCTCAATCAAAAGATTAGGTAACTCACAAAAAAGTAAGTACCTCTAACCGCCCCATACCTTCCACCTCTATTACTCAGACCAGTGCCACACCTACTAAAGACCCAGATGATGGACTCTCTTCCTCTGTTTCAAATATTTTTCAATTATTTGATATAATTAATCATGCCAGAAAGACTAAAATCCAAATGACAAAGATTGAATATTTGAGGGCTAACCTTGAACAATTTGATAGGTTAGCGAAATATGTAAAAAATAAGGCCGTCTCCACAGGACAAGATTCTTCAAAAGCTGTTCATGATCCCCCCAAGGATAAATCCACCCAAAATAATCTTGTCGTGACTCCTCCAGTTGCTCCCAAAAAAATATAACATTTTTATGTTTCTCTGCTAATAAATGGTTACAAATTGAGTAATTGCATAATAGACTCCGAAGCCTCAGATAATGTCATGCCCGCCAAGGTGGCAGATTCCCTTGGTTTAACTTTGACCAAAACTTTTGGAAGGTGTTTTTCTATGGAAAACAAGCAAGTCCCACTCCTTAGTCAGATAAAAGATGCCTAATTTGCTTTCACAACTTTTCTAGAAAAAAAGATAAAAATGATGGTTCTAGTGGCCGATGTTCCAGCCTCTTATGGTATCCTGCTTGGATGAAATTTTTGCAAGGATGTTGGAGGTGAGTTGAGCATGGACTTGTCAGAGGCGAGGATCTCAATTCAAGGTGTTATGAAGAAATTGCTTCCTAAAAAAGAGGCAAGATATGTAGTCACCCGATCATCAGCACTAGAAGCTCAAATTTTATTTGAGTCTTCTGGCATGGGCAACTACTTCCTATCTACGAATGAAGTCCATGAGGCATCCGAAGAAACTCCTACAGGTGACAACTTGGAAATGTGTTTCGCTGACATAGTGGGAGAATCGACACACCAAAATGAACGCATGGAAAAACCTCTTCCCCTAAATGAAGGAGTTTTCAAAGGAAAAGTGGTGCCTAATGAGGTATGGATCTTAAAATTTGATGGTAGTTGCTCTTCTACCAGTTCAGGAGCTGGAGTTGTGTTGGTATCTCCTCAAGGAGATATCGTTTCTTTATCCTACAAGTTGCAGTTCAATAACACCAACACAGCTGAGTACGAATCCTTGTTACTTATATTATGGGATGCTAGAGAAAAAGGCATTAAACTACTCCATGCTAAAGGGGACACCGAATTGGTAGTTTTTCAGGTAAGAAACCTCTATCAAACCAAGAATGAAAGATTGCGCCACTATCGCAATCTTGTCTGAGACCAAATTGAAAATTTCAATGCTTTCAGCATCTCTGCCATTCCAAGAGAATTCAATGACCAGACAGATGCATTCACTATTTCTGCTACTCTCTTGGTTCTCCACCCAAATTTTAAAGGAGATAAATACACTATTGAACTAGTTTTTCAACCAAGTGTACCTGATAATGCCGGCCATTGGCAAGTATTCAACGATGACGATCAAATCATCGCCTTCTTGGAGCAAAAAGACAGCTTCAAATAATTGCATTTTGAAGGTAGTGAACTTCGAGAATGTGAAGCAACTTCTAAATTGAATATGAACATAGGTGAGGATTTCCTATAGCTTAAAGGGAATAAGATTCTCAAAGGCTTGGTTTTCCTAGAAAAATTGTTTGATAATCATGACAGGCTTATTAAACAATAGCGAACAGATTCAAACTCTTTCCAGGATTTTGATCAAGTAAACTTGGGAAACAAGGGAGATCCTAAGATGGTAAACATTGAGAAATGTTGCAATCCCGAGGAGAGATTCAAGCTTGCCAATCTACTCTGCCAATATATAGATGTCTTAGCTTATTCTTATGACGACTTGAAATCACTCAGGCCCGATGACATTCGCCATGACATTTCTCTTAAGGCAAACTCTGTGCCTTACAAGGAAAAGTCCAGGCAATATAATCCAAAAATCTCAGGTACCATTTTAGCTGAGATACAAAAAATGCTTGATGCCTAGATAATTTTTCCAATCCATCACTCACATGGATTGCCAACATGGTGCCTGTCAGAAAGAAGAATGGTAAAATTTAGATCTGCGTGGATTTCAGAAACTTGAATTAGTTATCTTTAAAAGATAACTACCCTCTCCCTATCATGAATCAAGTTCTGCAAATAGAAACAGGTTCAGAGATGTTATCAATACTGGATTGTTTCTCGGGGTACAATCAGGTTGAAGTTAGAAAAGTAGATCAGCATAAGACTTCCTTCACCACACCTTGGGGCACCTTCGCCTATCAAAGAATGCCTTTCGGTCTGATAAATTTAGGTTCCACATTTCAAAGAGTGATGGACCTCACTTTCAAAGATGAAATGGGTAAGTTCATTATAGTTTACTTGGATGATTTGATGGTATTTTCAAAACATTGTTTTGACCATGTTCACCATTTACAAAGAATACTGGAATGCTGTCGTCATAACGGTATTTCCCTAAATCCAAAAAAATTTGTCTTTGAGGTGACTGAAGAGAAACTTTTCATACACATTGTGTCTCGAGAAGGTATTAAAATTGACTCAGAAAGAGTCAAATCCATCCAAGAACTTACTCTGCCTACTAGTAAACTGCGGTTCACTCTTTCTTTGAAAAGGTGAATTTTCTTCGAAGATTCATTCTTGAGTTCACTGAGAAGACTCACCACATTGTCAATATGATGAAAGGTAATGCTACCTTCAAGTGGACTACTAAGGGCAAATCAACATTCAAAGACATCAAAGAAGTAATCGCTCATGCACCAATCTTGGTTTGTCCAGACTACACCAGAAGCTTCAAAATATACAGTTATGCTTCTGAACATACACTCTCAGCCATTTTAGTTCAGCAGAACCAAGAGGGTGTGGAATCTCCTATTTATTTCATGAGTTTCTCACTCAAGGCTCATGAGCTAAAATATTCCAACATGGAGAAGCATGCATATGTGATGGTCAAAGCAGTCAAGCATTTCAAGTTTTATATCTTGAATTCACACACTGAGGTTCTGGTGCCTGATACAATTGTGAAGTCCATTTTGACTCAACACGAGTTTGGTATGAAAAGGGGTAATTAGATTACCAAGATTTAGGAGTTTGATCTAGACATCAAACCTACCAAACTCATGCAGGAAAAGGGTCTTTGTCAATTGATTGCCAACAACATTCCCGATGAAGCAGAAGATGAGGAAATATAGATTGAAGGCATGCTTATGGTCCTCTTTGTTGCCACTATTAATGAGTGGTATTCTGACATTGCCCATTTTCTAACTTATGGTGAGTGTCTCACTCATCTCTCCTATAAAAGAAAATGGAATGTTAAGCTAAAAGCTATTAGCTATGTTTTATGGGATAATGGCCTGTATAAAAAGACCCTGGATGGGGCATTTTTTCGTTGTGTTGATAACATACAACAAGATAAACTCTTGGATTCTTTCCACAATTTATCTTGTGGAGGGCATTTTTCTGCACTAGTGATAGTGCACAAGATTTTGCGAGCAAGGTACTATTAGCCTACGCTATTTTAGGATACTTAGAAATGGGTGCATAGATGCGAACTATGTCAACAATTTGTTAGAAAGCCTAAACTGGCTGCATTGCCTCTCAAGCCAGTAATAATCGAAGAACCTTTTCAGCAATGGGGTATTGACTTCATTGGCACAGTCAACCCATCTTCGAGTGACAAACATGATTATGTCCTCACGGCAACTGATTACTTTACCAAATGGGTGGAGGCCATCCCAACGAAGCACGCTACGTCTAAAGTGGTGTGCAATTTTCTCAAGAAAAATATCATCTACCAGTTTGGGGTCCCACTCAAGATTGTAACAGATAATGTGGCCTATTTCTCTTCACATGAAATTACTCAATTCTATTTTTATTATGGGATTACCTTATCCCACACTTTAGATTATTTCCCCCAGGGAAATGGCCAAGCAGAATCGAGCAATAAGAACCTGGTCACTATTATCAAGAAATTGGTAGACGACAATTAGAGAACGTGGCACAAAGCACTGTTTGATGCTTTATTGATGGATAAGATTACACCCAAGAGGGCCATAGGTATGTCACCTTTCAAATTTTTGTATGGCTTAAATGTGGAGATACCCATCACTCTAGAACTATCAGCGCTTAGGTTAGCCAAAGCAATCGAAGATTCCTTCAAAAGTTTGATCGACAAAAAATCATGTGTCTGACCAAACTAAATGAGCAGTGAACCATGGTGGTGGACTGGATTATAGCATATTAGGATCAGGTGAAGAAACTTTTTGATAAAAAGGCTCAGCTTCATGATTTTCAAGTCAGAGATCAAGTCTTGTTGTGGGACAAGAGGTGAGAACAGAAGGGAATGCATGGCAAATTTGACTCTTTATGGAGAGGTCCGTTTGCCATTCGATAGCTCTGTGGTGAGAATAGCTTCTTACTGGAGTATCAGGATGGAATGTCATTTGCACTACTCCATAGTGGGTAACATCTGAAGCTTTTCAATCCTTGAAGTTTAGATGGATCCACTTGTATATATGTATAGTTTTTACATTTTGTCCATTTTTCTTTTATTTTTTGTGTGACTCCATAGCCTAATGGCTTGGATGAAGGCACTTAGAGATTGGTTTCTACTCCTGTTGATCTATTCAATTAATAAAAGTTCCCCAACAAGAGCCAACTATTGTTTCCAAAATTAGCGTAGTTCAGAACAACCCCCTGTAAAACTTGTCTATTTCACCTTTTGTCTCTCTAAATCCATTTTTGAGATGGGTTTTTCTCATTCTCGTATTGGCTCAACTGACATCGTTTGAAATTCGTAACATCTTTTTGTTATGTTTTTCCCAAAATGTGAAAGTTGTTATGGTCTCGATGCGACCAGGGGACCAAAATTTAGATTTTTCAGAGTTAGTATTTTTTTTCTATTTTCGTGCACAGGCAACAATTTTTGCCGTCAGTGCATTTTCCCTTTCAACATGCAGGAGCGACAAATTTTTCTGCCCCTGCATCTGGACATGCAGGAGTGGCAAATTTTGCTACCCATACATTTTTCCCTCTTTTACATGTAGGAGCAGCAAATTTTGCCACCCCTACATGTCCCTTTGATTTTCAATGCAAAGGCGGTGAAATTTGCCGCCCTTGCACTACCTCAATTTTTGTGTATGGCATTTATTGCTGCATGTGCCAGATTGTTAGGGTCAATTTTAACCCCATTTAATCTAATTTTAACCTCATTTTGCATCATTCCTCCTCTCCTCCTCCTCTCCTCTACCTCTAGACGATCCAGCAAATGAGTAAAAGTGCATTTTGGTAGATTTGAGCTCTCAACGCGCATGGTTTTCTAGGTAGGTCTTGTATTTGGCATTTATTTCTTTTTCTTTCCTCTTTTTGAGCTTTGTTTTCAGTTTATATTTTTGTTGGGGTTTTGTTTTTATTTTTCCTCTCTCTCAAACTTTCTTGGTGTTACTTGCAATGGGTGACAAGTTCACCACCCTAGCCGTGCCCTACCATCTTGACCTACATCGACAACTAAATTCATCGCCAATACAGGTTCACACCCACTACCTACATCGACGGTGAAATTCACCACCGATGCAGGTCAAAATGTATGAGCAACAAATTTTGCCACCCCTGCACTTTCCTAGAAAGCTTGCATGGGTGGCAAAATTCATCGCCCGTGCCCTTTTTTCTTCTCCCCCTTCATGTAAGGGCGGCAAAATTTGCCGCCCGTGCATGTAAGCCATTCTACATGCTTGGGCAGCGAATTTTGCCGCTCTTGCATTTTTCCCCCAAATTTTTCCAACTCTAGAGAAATTTTTATCTTTTTTATTTTTTTGCCTCTCTTTTTTCTCCTCATTTTTTGACTCAGTTTCTGACCCAGCTCTATCAAGTGCCCTTCCTTGGTCATGATCACCCAATGTGCAAATTCCCCAATTTGCCTAGTTTTTCTTAATTACATGATCATGATTATTATTGTAGTACCCCCTGAAGATTCTCATTCATCGGCACCCGCTCAACCAAGACCAATTCCAATCTCTGAAACTTCTACAAAGAAGTCAAAGGCCATGAAGTATCAGTACCAAGTTATTTTTTTGATCACCTCGGTCACTTCTAATGTCGATGACATTAGAGATATAGAAATTGGCCATATGGATATGGCTGAGTTCATGACCAGAACCAAGGCAATGAATCTGAGCTCTGAAATGAAAAGAATCATCGAGAGCAACATTCATCTGGTTGCTTCTTTCCTGATAGCGGCACATCATACGGAGATCATCCTCCAGTGTGCCCAGTTCTATAAAAAAGAGACTAGATCAGTCTTTGATGCCAGTGGCAATGTGATAAGTTGATTGGACCCTAAATTTATTGATAAAGTCTTCATGTGTCCTCCTGCTACTGAAGTGCTAAGAATTGACTTCATCGAGGCACAGAAGGAGTATGACAAGGACCCCGAGAGGGCAAAGAAAGTGATGAATCACAGGAGGCTAAAGACTCCCAAGACCAACTTGTCTAGATGGCTATAGCATTTTCCAAGGAGTGATTTCATTGAAGAGGTTGGTGACTTGATTATTCTCCTTAGTAGGGTATGAGGTCTGCTGTCTTCTTCATAATTCTACGAGTGGATGCATCCCTTCATCAAAATTATCCTATAAGGAAAGCAAGTCATCTTCTAGGGTGAGTAGATTAGTAATGCTCTTTATGAGCAACTGACCAAGGTATCAATGACTTTGAAGTTCTATACGAATTCATACTTGGTGTACATAGTGGCTTCATTGCGAACCTTTCCAGGTTTGATAACTGAAGGAGACTGGAAGACCACCCCAGTCTATTCATATTACCTTCAGTTAACACTGTAAGGATCAATCTATCATTTTAAGAGAGTAAATGATGCCTTCTTTGTAGTTTTTTTGTGCCTTTTCGACCCTCAGCTTGAATAGAAAAGAGTATTTGATGAAGTCTGGACAGTTGTTAATGACTATGGCTATATGTTTCTACAATTTCCCTCCTTCTGCTATCTTCGAGTTGGCTTTTTCCAAGGCTATCCTCATATGCTCCCCAGATTTCCTTCTGATAAGTTAATCTTAATGGAGCTGTGTAGACAAATGGTGGTCATACACACTAGACAGATGGAACTGAAGAAGCCAGGTTTCAAGTTTCCAATTGAAATTGGCAGATACTCGATTTTGACAGCAGCCAAAGCCAAGGTCATGGAGACAGAGATGTAATTGGTTACTATAAAATAGTTCAAGAGAAGGGACAATTTTGACTACAGGGGTGTCAAAGACATGATCAGAAGAAAGACTCAGTTTCATGAGCCCATGATTGAAGACATCTAGGTAGACTTGAGGATAGCCGAAGAAATCAAGAGGATGGACTACAACAAGCTGACTCTAGAACAGATCGAATAATTGGGGCTTGTGAATATTCTCTCCAATTTGGTCAATGATAAGAATATTATCAATAGCAGATACCTGGCCGAGAAGGTTGCTAACTCTCCTCTTCCTCTAATTCAGTGGTCCCAAAAAGAATTGACTTCTTTGAGGAAAAGATTTGAACCAATATTGGCTAACACCAATGATTAGTTAGCAGCCAAAGGGATCATGCTGAAGGAGTTTATTAAATGATCAGAGGTTGAATTCCAAGCAAAAATGAGAAAGAAGGTAGAAAATAGGACCAAAAATAAAGGTGATGTTCCTTCTCCATCTAGGCCTCACAAGCTTAGAATCATCTTTGTTTCCAAGAAATCAAAGGTTATTGAGGAGCCAAAATCGACGGCTAAGGGAGTTAGAGAACAAAGCTCCTAGGAATAGGCAGCTCAACAAATGGAGATAGATGAAAAGCCCTCAGAGCAGTAAAGAACTGAGCCTCTACCTTCCTAGGAAGGGGCACAACCACTTACAAATGTCTCTCCTTCACCACCTCAATCTCCTGTGGCATCTCCTTCACCTCTATCTCCTATCAGTGTTCCTTCTTTCGGAGCTATTTCTCCTTCCATATTCATGTTTGATGATCCTCAAGGTGCTTCTGGAGATACTCTTCGCTCCTTAGGTTCTATTTTTAGTCTGGCATCTCCTTCTTTCAATCTAGGAGAAAGCTCTGCCCTTGACCAATCAACAGTTGGTACAGTTTCACCAGTTACTCCAACCACGACCACTGTTACCACTAGTAGTATAGACATCACCCTGGTGACCCCAGCTGTAGGGACCATTGCCACAGTAAGTACTTCTCTCCCTCCTTGGATGTCAGCTTTCACGCCCAAAAAAAAGAAGCTAGTCATTGGCAAGATAGTGTCGGTGAAAGCTAAGGCCCCTAAGAGACCAATGATCCTTTCAAAATTGGTTGAGGAAAAGGGGCATAAATTTCTAGAAATAGATAAACCTCTACAGGATGCAACCCTTGAGGGTTTTGACATGAGCAACTATTCCATTTCTCATGTTGAACTAGGGAAAGTCACTCATGAAGGTGCGAAGAGCGATCTGCAGTCTGCAATGGACATCATGGTCCAAAAATTTGATAGAGAAAAGGAGATGAAGGATTACTGTAAGGCCAAGGCAGAGCACTTGACTGCAGTAGTAAGGAAATTCACCCTTGCCCCTGAAGCGGCAACCCCAGAAGCCTTTTCTATAGATAACCCTGTTATTCAAAAGGCAGAGAAAACCTATATGAAAGGGAAAGTGCTAGAGGATCACATTGAAAAGATGCACACTCAGGGAATTTCCTTACTTATGGAGGTTGCTGAGAAGACAGACAGGATGAAGAAGGTGAGGACAGATTTAGAGGACCTTGTCTCACTTATTTCTCAGGACATTGACAGTATGGAGAAATATCTTAGCAAGTGGAGGGAAATGAAGGATCTAAAGAAAAACACCTTGATATCTATTGGCGTTATCTCCAGCAAAGATTCCTATGCTAAAATCAAGGAATCACTGATATACAGGATTCAGGTACTGAAGGAGCTGATTGAAGATCTTAAGTCTTACAAGGATGCTAGCGAGAAAAGTGATACAGACCTGTTGAACCGACTAGAAGAATTGCCTTGCGACCTCACCTCCAGGGATAATCAATTTCTCCCAATCGAAGAGATGATCTAAGGATTCAAAGGTATGATTCAAAGGGATTTTGAAGAAAAAGCTTTCTCAATGACTTCTGTGGACAATATTTTAGATACTCAGATAACTCTAGATAATCTAAGATCCAGGTTAACTAGTCATGATAAGGCAATCATAACATTGAAGGATGCTGCAATCAGGGCTAGAGTCATCTTCAGGAACACCATCACGCCAGATAGTATAGAAATTTAGGCATCTATTGCCATGTATGATGCTCATCTGAAGAAGTTTGGTGGCAAGAGCTGAACCATTTTTCCCTTCTCTCTTCTTCCTCTCTTCTCATGCACTTTTGTCATGTAAAAGTGCATGTAATTTTGTAATATGTAATTACATGTAAAAAATTTGGAAAAATATCTCAAAAGTCAAAGATGACTTATCTTTGACTAAGATATTTTTATATTTTAATCTTTTTAATTTTGAAAGGTTTCTCCCTATATATAGAGGGAACCTCTTTTGTAAATTGATCTCTGATAATTGGAGAGAAAAACTCTTCTAAAATTGAGACACTTATTGAGACTTTGTGCTCAACTTGTAAATCATATTTTATCGAATGAATGAGAAACAGGTTTATTTTAGACTTTGTGTTGAAGTAATCTGTGTTATTTAGGAAATAGTTTTTATGTCCTCTTTCCTGATAATCCCTTATCTGTTTGATTTAATAAGCAAAGTGTGTGTGTTGATATTATCTGAGGACGTTTCTAAAAGATAGAAGAAAGACTTTGAGCTACTTTTATCTTGGTGATCCTTTTACCCTTTGTAGTTTCAAGCAAAGACTTTGTGCTTTGTTTCACTCTACGGTTACGCGTATTCTAAATCAGCGAAGGAGACAACATAAGACTTTGTGCTTACGTAAGCTTTCTTGTAGACTTTGTTACCTAATTTATGAGATTTTTTGCTCTATGCTGGATACCATTCCTGAAAGAAGAGGAATGTTCTTAGCCAACAACCAAGATTTCTCTCTTGCTCCTTAGACATCATCTCTTAAAAAAGAGAGATGGATGCTGTCATACCATCTTGAGTATTATTTTTTTCTTACTTATATATATACATATAGCTTATAAATATTCATAGGGAACCTCCCCTTGATGAGAGGAGAGATTTACCTCGTCCAGATGTGGTAAACCCACACTTTTTGTGGCGTAAATCTCCTTATGTTGTGGCTGATATACCCATTTTGTCATCAGTTAGTTGACAACAAAATATTCACCTAATAGATTCATCCCATCTAGAGATATGGATGTCTAAAGGATTAGAAAGTATTTTTACGAATGTATGATCATCATGTTGATTCAATAATTACTAGGATCATTTTGGTATCCATATTTATATTTTGGGTGGATGATGTGGTTTGTCCAAGATGGATGAAAGTCATAGGATACAATATAGTTAAACAAAACAACTAGGAAAATAACTAAATATTTTGGATTGTGCTTGAAGAATTCCACTTTTAGATTATATACATCTTGAGGTTTATTTGAATCTAGTTTAAGGATGACACAAAGGACAATGCAGTCAATAAATAAGTGATAATGGATAGGGATAGGGTTAATAAATATACAAGGTAGGTTAAGAAAATTTTAAAGGCTTGATCCAAAACTCAAAAGCTTTGATTGAAAGATAATTCAAGAAACAATAACAACACCACTGTAATAATGCTATCTCTAAGAAGAGATGTTTTATTGATCAAATTTGCAGACCCAAACATATACCTATCTTTGAGAAGAGATGTCTAATTTTCATATTGGGTTACATCTTCATTTATACATGTTTTTAAGGTAGGATGAGGATGTGGAAGGTCACTAAGATCGAGGGAGATTAAGTGGTTTTACTTCCATGATTTACAACAATACAGAATTCAAGGAGTTACCATTTTTAGAAACTTACTATTTTTAGACTGCACTACTAAAATTGAAATTTGGGACACTTCCATTTGTTTTTTGAGGGTTAAAACCCACTGAGTGGAGATTCATGCCATCTCACAAATTTTCCCTCATTCTTAGCTTTCTAACGATTCAAATGGGGAGTCAAACAGAGTTATGGTGTAAAAGTTGTGGCTCCCAAAAGTTCTACCACCAATTTGGGGTAGAACCATCACCTGAATTATCACCTAAAATGTTGCTCAGATCATTCCTCCCTCTTTAAAAATTAATGGTCCCCATTGAATCAAGATTTTTCATCAAGTGTGGCAGTTGTGTTTTGATTTGATTCTTGATGCATACTTAGAATGGACTGTGCTTTGTGGAGCTATGTAGGGCTTGATTATTCACCATTTCTATCAGACCATTAGTCTATGGATGGAAGGCCGTGAACTTCATCAACTTGTTATCTATTGGCTTCTATTTTTGTGTTGTTTGTGTAGTTAGGATGCAACATCAGCCCTTTTGGATTCCTATGGCTTGGCCACCATGAGAACACATTTCTTGGCACTAATCAGGGAGAAAAATGTAGAAGGTGGTACCTCTGGTACCCTATAGCTCCATGTTCCAAGAGTGAGATTGATCCTTCAAGTTCTTGATTCATAGATTCCATATTGATCATATATGAATGAATGACCAAAAAGTACATCACAAACATCTAAATTGACCACATCACATAAAACCTCATCTTGGAAAGGTTTTATTGCATATGAGAGAAGACATTGGTGGGTGACACAAAGGTTTCTCCATGGACTCAACCGTCTAATAATGTATGGCTTTGGGTGAGGCTTCATAGACAAATGTAGGCTTTTCACAACATTAGCAGAGATTAAATTCTTGACTCCCACTATCAAGAATGAAATGCAGAGGCTTACCTTTCACCCATAACTTTGAGTGAAACAACCTTTTCTTGTCATCTAGCCCCTCCTCATGGGTCCATGATGAAGAAATGATGGCATCGAGATCAACATATACAATCTCTTCTTCATCCTCTTCGACTACGACGTGTGTACGAGGCAGAATAGTAGATGTTGAAGATTGTGACTCAAAAAGCAGGGACTTGATGGCTTGACATTCTTCTTTGGAATGTGTTCTAGATTTGTGGTAATCACACCATTTCCTAGTCTTCTCTCCCTTTTGCTTCCAATTTTAGCCTCATGTTTGACCTTCTTTGTCACCTTTTCATTTTATAGGCTGAATCTTTGTATTCATTCTTCTATACTTCTACTCAATCTTCACCATGAACTTGTACACCTGACCGAGGGTTTTTAGATTGAAGAGTTCCATCTCCCCCCATATATGCCATTGTAGTCCACCATGATATTTTAGAACCTTGTGTTTCTCACTTTACTGGATGCCCAATCTCGTAGATAGAGAATGAAAAATGTCAGTGTAATCTTGAATAGATTGTTCCTTACCTTGGCAAAATTTTTGCCACTCTATATATAGATCATCATATGATCCAATGGGGTAGTATTCTTCCTTTATAGCTTCTATGAAATCATCCTATATAGGTTTCACCTCAAGGCCAATATCATATGTATTGAATCTCTTTTTGTACACTTCCCACCAATTTTTGATAGGCAATGATGCTTTCAAAAGAGCAAAAGTGATCTTCTTTTTATCAATGAATTTATTTATAGAAAAACAGGAAGATAATTGATCCAACCAATTTTCTACTGCATCAACATTGATTTTGCCTTCAAATGTAGGGATATCAAAATTTACCTGAACCTTGAAGGGTGTTGGGTTACTGAAAGGATGTGGGGGTGCAGATGAGGAGCTAGAATTTCCTATTGAGATTTGTTGGAGAATTTGGGTGAATTGTTGTATCATTTGTGCTTGTTACTAATGGAGGGCTTCATTTACCATTTCCTTGAAAGGATTGGATGTCTTGGTGTTGTCTACCATTTGAGGTTGTTTGGAGTGAATAGGTGGATAGACTGTTGGTTCTATTTTCCACCCAAACTTCCTATAATCTGACCTCATCCTCAGGATCATACACTCTAAAGACAAACCGCTCTAATACCACTAATCCAAAACTCAAAATCTTTGGTTGAAAGATAATTCAAGAAACAAGAACAACATAGCTGTAATAATGTTATCTTTGAATAGAGATGTTTTATTGAATCTAGCTTAAGGATGGCATAGAGGACAATGCAGTCAATAAATAAGTGATAATGGATAGGGATAGGGTTAATAAATATACAAAGTAGGTTAGGAACATTGTAAAGGCTAGAGGCATAGTCAAACCAAGTTGAAAGATAAAAGATAATACAATTTGAATTCTTAGGAAGAATTACCCTCCAAAAAATATTTGGGGGTTGGCTTTAAGTTGATGGAGAATGACTTTGTACTTATTTTTCAGATAGGTCCTTTTTGTACTTCTAAGGATAGTACTCCTATACATTCTTTACATTTGTTTAGATTTGTGTGGAGACTTTTTCATAATATATTTGGTTAGCATATTGATATTCTTGAAAATAGACTTGAACCAAACATTGTGTGGAAAATAGCCAACACTAGGTTGGTAGTTTATAAGGGTTGAATAAGGAAAGACCTACAACATGAAAAAATGGCTTGGGTGAATAGATTAGTAGGCTTAACTAGGTTATGGATAACATAGGTTGAAAGGAGTCTAGTTTTGAGGATATTAGTGCATTCTTCATTAAAGTGGTGGTTAAAATGGACAATGGTAGTTTTTTTGGATTTAACAATGCTAAGGACAATAGGTGGAGATTAACATAAAAGTTAAGACATGATGATCAGAAAGTGGGGGATGCAAAGATGAACCATGAATACCCATGACCTCTGATAGTGATACCTATTAGCAATAATGTATTCCATAAATAAAGAGATGTCAATAAAAGGGAAGCAAGTGAAACCACTAGAGCACAAAAATTGGATAACACCATTGAGGATCACCAAGCCATATGAGTTCCCTAAACTAATCAAGTGTTCCCCACATGAAGATATTTTTTGATCTAAAGAATTACGTTGGAGCCCTTCAATTTGTGTGTCCACTATTGAGTCATCATATGATATGAATATATGTCATATATAGTAAACTACATGTAATAAATTTGGGTATTGAAATTATGAGATGATAAATTTGAGCAATAAGATTTGGATGTGTAATTATACACTAAAATATACTCAAATTACCAATCTAATTGAAAATTAAAAACCATTAGATCAAAATGCAATAAAATGAACATTTTAAATAAAATTATAATTTAAAGCCAAGTGTTCCTAATCAAGATTCAAATAAAAAAGACTAAATATTATAGATGGAAGATTGTTACCATAAACTCAGATTTTTGATAGCATGATATTGGCTTTGACAATGTTTTTATTAATAGACCAGTGATTTATTCATGGATTGGTTGATAATATTGACATGGAGGTTTATAAATTTTATAGTTTTTGTTAGCATAATTTTGCCTCACATTCCCAAGATTTGTTTCAATGGAGGATGGGGGTGTTTAAATAGGCAATGGAGGGAGTTTTTCCATTGAATTAAAAATTCATTGAAAGCCTCTAGAGAAAAAGACTCTAGAGAGGAAGGGGGGTATTATAAGGAAATTAAAATTCCTTGGAATTCTATAGAAATCGAAAAGTCTAGAAAATGTGGAGGATGAGACAAAATTCTAGAGAGCAAAAGTCTCTAGGTTCATGTTAGGACAAAATGAGGATTAGAAGGGGATTAGGTGAGGATTAGTGACTAGGCTTGTAGGTAGATAGTCATGGTAGGTGAGGATTATAATTTTAAGTTACAATATAATGGATAAGTGGGGTTAGGTGATAATCAAGATATATTATAAGAATTAATGAAGACATGGGAAGGGGTAAGGTTAATATGATGAAATATAATGAAGGGGGATGTTAAATAAATGAAAAACATGATTATTAAGAGAAACAAAATAAATTTAGATGAGATTAGTGTCAAAATTAGCAAGCTGGGGAAGGTGATCAAATTTAGATGCATAAAATTTTCTCCTATTTGAAATGGCATTATGAGTGGATGAATTGAAATGAGCAATGGTCTTTCAAAGATGAAAGACACTCATGGATGAATGTTAGTAAATGATGTTAGTGGACATGATTCCCCATCAAGGGGACATGTAGACAAGAATGAGATGGATGGCCACTCAAAAAGAGGAAACAAGGGGAAAAATAAATGAATTGACAAGGGGATGGGAAGCGAAATGTGGGATTGATGATGAAGAAGATGAAATCAACATGATTAGTGATCTATAAAGTGATGATTCCCCTTGAAAATACCTATGCATAGGGAGAGGAAATGACTATGTCATGGTTGTTCACACATCCCAAGGGAGAATCAACTATTATATGATTATGATAAGATAAAATTTTGTAAGCTTTTGACGTATCCTAGGCAAGGACACATGCCAGGGAGAGCTGAAAAACAAGATGATAAAGGCCACAAGCTTTTGATATATCCAAAGTAAGGATGCATGTAGGGAGATCATCAGGCCAAAATAAGATAATGATTTAATAATATTGATAATGAGTGTAGCTTAAAGTTGAAATCAAGCAATATGATGAAGGAGATGAGAGAGAATAAATGATATGATCAAGTGACCAAGGATGAAGGGGAGGAATTAGACTACAATGTAATCAAATAAATGAGCCACAATGTGATTACTAGTGATGATGCCCCTAGCAAAGACACATGTAAGGGAACAAGAGACAATAATGAAGTTATGGTCTTATTCATACTCCAATTGATGTAGGAATTTGTAAACTTTAAAAATTAATTGACCAATCAGTGATAATGGATGATTGATTAAATAAAGTATGGATGTTGTGATTTTTGAAGCCCAATTGACAGGTGCAAGTGATTGACAAAAAGATTAAGGAGATGATTATGGGAATGGTGATTGATCAATAGACTGATTGATATTACAACTCAAGTATTTGACTGATGCAAGACTTGGGGATTATGAAGGACAAGATATATGGTGTGATGAATGATGGGGAAAGAGGAGAGAGTTGACGATCTGACCTTAGGCACACCATGTGACTAAGCACTACCTACATAGTCTAAAAATACCTCAGGCCAATGCAGTTTAGACTAGGTGATAGATGATAAGATAGACTAGAGAAGGAGGGTGAAAATGACTGTTAAAAATGTTATTTTTTAGATTAGGGATGATTTAACTAAGATGTTAGACATCTATATAAAATAGTAGGAGAAGTGATTAGATATGAGATGTTAGATGTTATGATATGTGGTTGGGTTAGATGATTGGACCTGGATGAAAAAATTGATGATGGGATAAAGATGATTAGGAAAGTGAGAGGATAGGAGAAATGATGAGTGTAATCCATTATCAAGCCATTATTATTGTTAATAAGTATCATCATAGTCTAAGCAATCCAATAAAAATATAGCACTAGGTAGTATGCCTAATGATATAAGTATGACCAAGAAGACGTTGCGCCAAAGTGCATGATTATAAAAGGGAAAATAGAAAACTCTACATCATCAAGGGAACCAAAAATAATTATTATAGTTTTTTTGGCTCCATCATATAATCCTCATTCATTTCACCCTTAACAAATATGTATACATGATAAAAGTCATACAAACAAGTCAAATAATAAAGAACAAACAAGTAACACATATAAGTATCTACATAGAGATGCATTGTCATTAATGTCTTATCTATTATCCTGATGGGAGTTGGTGGGATGATTGATTAGGTGATAATTTGGAATAATTTGGTCATGATGATGTGAATTTGGATTAATGTTATATACTTGGACAAGGGTATGGAATTGGAGTTGATTACTGGCTTAGATTAGGATAAGGCTATAAAAGACATAAGACAAGATGACTAGAATGTTGAGATAAGGAAAGATGACAAGATGGGTAATATATTAGATATGATGACTGGGATACATAGGATATAAGATAAGATAACTTAGATGTTTTGGATTTTTGTGAATTTTATAACTTTTGGGGTCTTTTTTTAGAATATTTCACTTTTTAGGTCTTTTGGTATATGTATGTACACTATACAGAGGGGGTTACTAGTAAAGGGAATACCAAGCCTAAAAAATAGGATAAGGATTGATGGAATGTTGGATAGGATGATAAAAGATGAGGACCAAGGAAAAATGGATTAGGGATCACCAATGACCACATCGTTAAGGAACCAAATATCTAGTTGTAGGAGTGTCCATTAGAGGATATACCAAGATGATTCCAAAACATTTCCCAGGACATATTCCATTCCCTTACAAAGGTCAAGATTAGAAGAAAGGATGGACATAATAAGATTCAATATGGTAGATGATGGGTAGGACAAATGGACCAAGGGATATGAGAGACAAGAATGACATAGATGGGATTGACAAGGGATGGATTTTTCCCCCAAGTGTTGAGGTACGATGCAGATAATAAAATATTTTACCATGATGCTGGAAATTAATTTTCATAATGGTATTTTCTCAAGGTGCTAGAAAACTAGTATTCACCATTGATTATTTTTTATTTTTTTGACTTTTTTTACTTTTGGCATCTCAATTTATTGGATATGGGTGTGAGATACAGGAATGCCAACATTTTATTATGTTTTAACCAACACCTATTCTATAGATGTGTGATACCAATATCATGTTTTCAAGGTTGGATGCATTTATGTCCTTGTGACATTCATTGACTCTTGATTGAGACCCCTCTAGACATCTAGACTAGGTGTCTTCATCACCCCTACAAGAGGTAATGTTGCCTAGGTTTGTGAGGTGTGGAATGGATGGGTTTATGGTTTGGATTTATTGGTGGAATATAGGACTTGAATGGATGGTAGGATTATGATATAAAGTTGTGATGGGTGTTTAAGGATTAGGAATAGAAATCACACACATTGATGGAGATGTTGAACATTCCATAATTGATTGATGCCATATGACAAGGATTGTAAGAGGTCCAAGAAACTTTGACTTTGTAGTTTATCTTTGATCTAATTATTTGAAGTATTATCAGCCATCTCGATACTAATTTTAACAAGTATTTTATCTTTAGACCTGATTATATCTCAACTACCCCCTTGTGCTTGACTTTGGGCTTCACTAGTGGAAATTGATCTTTGACTTAATAAATGATGATTATTTCAACTTTGATGGTCCCCTAGTGCCTCAAAGAGGGTTTCACTAGGGAAATACACTTTTTGATTAGGTTGATGATTTGAATTTTCTTGATTGTAACTTTTTAGATCAAAGGTGATTTGATCATCATGAATGACTTTTTGAATATGATCTTAGACCTTTGTATTTTTTATATATGTTATATTACTCAGGGAAGAGTCCTATAATGTATGTTCATGTGCATCCCTATGGAGGAAGGTGATTAAATGATCATTGATAATAACAAAAATATCTATGATGGATGAAGGTGGGGGTTATGGTAGGATGAGTTCAATGAGTGGTGATGAGGCAACATGGTCCTCATAGGGGTCCATAGGAGATCTAGTTTTGACATCAGAGAAAATCTTCTCAAGATCATCAAAAGGATCACTAGGATTAGTTGTAGTACATGCATTCGAGGTAGGATCAGATTCACTCTGACTATATTTGATAGATAAATCTTGTAAAAAAACTATTTTGCCTTCATCATCCTAATTGGGATCAAAATATATGCTTTGTTGACATCTAGATTAAAGGTATCCTAAAAATGGTAGGCATAGTCACCATCTAAAAAGCTAATTAAGGATAATCATTTTGATAAAGAATCCAATTTAGATATTGGTGTTGGAAATGATCCTAATGTAGATAAGAATTATGCTGACTCTAATGCTGACTTTGATGTATATGATGCAATGTTATTAGTAGAGGATTTGTTGTCAGCAAGTGACCTATCAATGTGGGGTCTTTGATATGATGGGTGAGAGGAAGATGATGGAGGGACAATGGTTTCAAAAAAGATAGGCCCATGGAAGAATGACTCATGAGAGAAGGGAGGACTAGGTTCATGGTAAATAGACTCATCATCGATGGAGTATTTGTCAAAGATGGGGGGACCATTGAATATGGCCTTGGTGTCTTGACCTTGACTTGGAAATGAAAGAGCCTGATCATGACCAGGAATAGAATATTAGAATTACTATTCTTGTTCACCCTTAAATGTAAACCCATTTTATTGATTCTTGATTTTGATGTCACCACAATTGATGAGGTCTTGGACATAGTTTTGAAAATTATGACATCAATTAATGGTATGGCCCCAGGTTTGGTGATATACATAGTATCGGTTACCTTTATACCAAGAGGGCTTAGGCTTGGTGGGATCAAGGTATTGTATGGGTGGATAGACCATCATTTCTACAAAAAAAATTTATGGACGATGGATTCTAAGGATATAATAAGAGGAGTATAGGGCCTTTCTTCACTTCATGACTTGGATGTGGAAGCATTGGACTTTAGATCAGATGGGTGTTATTGTAATTGGGTGGGAAGGTTAGTAGTAAATGTAGTAGCCAGGATAGACTTCCTTTTTCTAGTAGAGGAAGGGGTAGATGACTGTTTATGATTGGTGGATGTAGGATTTGAATGGGATTGGGTAGTATGAAGAGTAGGAGTTGAATAAAAATAATTGGTGTGGATTAGAGGTAATGTTAGGTGGACAGGGTTGAAGTCTATGGGATGTGGAGTGCTCATCTCAAAGAGGAAATAAAGGAGTACAATCCTATTATCTATGAGGAATTTCTCAATCAAAGTGTCCAAATTTTCTTTGGAATCCGTGGATAAATATGGGATAAATTATGAATGACATGGTTTTTGGCCCCAATCAACATGTGTGGGGGACTGGATGAAAATATTGAGATATGAAGATGGGATGTGTGGAATAAATTTGGAAAATGGTCTTGCTTTAATCTAATCTCAAGTTTGACCTTATGTTGATATGATATGATTTGAGATGAGGAAAGACAAGATGATGTAGACCAACTTATGCTGTGAGCTAGACTTTCAATGACTTAGACTAGATTTGATTAAGTGAGCTATGACAAGCTCTAGGAATTGATGAGGGGATAGACTTGCCTAAGAAATTGATTTTGACTAGGGATTGATTGGATTAAAACTAGATCAAGACTAAGATAATCAACTTAAAGAGGATTAGAAGATGATGAGATTATATTAGGATAAGAGGATGATAGTATTGGGTTTGAATTTAATAGAACACAATCAAGTTGATAGTAAGGACCTTGATGTAGAAAGAGTTATTTGCCAATGTAGGTGAAGACTATGTACAACTACAGACTTGACAGGATGACTGGTATTTATAAAAATGATAGGTTGGACTATGATGTGGTTTTGATTAAGGTGACCCAAGGATAGAGTGATAGGTTATGATTAGGTTTCAAGATCAAATGGATGATGGGAGTAGATTTGAGGGATGGATTTGACTAAGTGACAAGAGGGAATATCTTGATGTTTTCGACAAGTTTAGACAAGATGAAGACAATGTGGTGAGGTTGGAATAGGATGGGGTGAAGACTAAGACAAAGCCAAGGTAAGTGATGAGGTGTGACAAGGGTATGAAGGTAGGATAAGATGGTATTAGACCTAAGAGAAAGGTGTGAAAAGTATTATGGTAAGAATAGGGATAATAGGTATGACTAAGGAATAGGTCAAAGAGGGATATAATAATGAATGACCAGGTCAAGGGGATAGGATGAATGAAGAGAAATTTTAATATAGTGTTTTGATTTAGGACAAAGGAGTGACTAGATGAAGTGTGTTTCAACTAGGGAGGACTAGGATAAGAGATGAAGACTAGGATGTTCTTTATATGAATGGAAAAGGTCAAGTCAAAATAATAAGATAAGGATATGAGACGATGATAGAAAATAATGTATGTGTAAATAAGGAATGATGTTTAACTTAAGCACTATGTTTTACTATGGGAATAATATTTTGTGTGTTTGTTTTTAAGGGGTACAAACAATAGAGGTTTCCAAAACACATAACGAAAATAAGCAAGCAACAAACCTAGAATTAGTGACTGACTCAGGAGTGTAACCTGATGACTACATCATCTAATAGCTTCATGAGTGAGGCTGTAGGTTGGTGACCCATTATGGAATCTCCCAATAGATTTCAACCTCATTTGAACTTAATGGTCACTTGGGAGATGATACTACCTCTGATATCAAGTCATTTGTTATAGTTGAAGGTCCTATTATAGGTTATACAGGCTCTTTAAGGGCATCCCTGATATACACTAGGTACATGGGGCCCAACTCTGTATAAGGTGTTATATGATGCTTAGTTAGGGAGTTAACTCTTTCCCTTCAAATAAGACCTATATTGGGTCAAATGTTTAGCCTAACAACAACTGTCATTAAATTTTATACTCCACTAAAACATAGATTATGGTTGAATGTATGGTGATGAAATATGCATAAAAAACCCCTAAGACTATGACAAGTGTATGGGAATCACTTCCACATCATGTTTCCTCTTAAAAAGAATTTGGAGGGTTTATTAGTGGTTTTTGATCCTCTGAGACTCACATTAGGACATAGGGAGGAGAGCATACACCACTTTAGCCCTCGAGTGACACTCAAACAAGCAAAAATATTTATTAACCAATTAATTAAGTGTGATATATATAAAATATATACAAAGATGGTTTTTTTTTAAAGAATGAAAAAATATTTGATAGGTTTCCTTCAAAGCAAGTGATTAGTAGTTTTAATTTGGCAAACCTGAGGGGCAACCTACAAGACAAGATGTTAGATAGAAAAATATGACTTGTAAGACAAAATTTTAGACAAAAACTACAAGACAAGATGTTAGTAGTCTTAATCAAGATAAAATTATCACTAAATTTACCCTTGTGAGAATTTGAACAAAAGGTTAGCCTAATAATGCTTAATAAAAACACTAAAAGAATAATAGGTTTTACACTATAACTCTTTGAATGAGGGGCCACAATGTGGGGGTTTAGGGGAAGCAGCCCCCAATGGAGTTAAGGTGCAGTGCCCCTTGCAAGGTTAAGGGGAAACACCCCTTACAGGGTCAAGGGATAACACCCTTTATGGGGTCCAAGGGTAGTGTCCCAAGCATACTCCCTATCATGGTATAGGTCACGGTCGATGGGTAGTTCCCCTGATGCTAAAAGTAATTACATTTGGAAATTGTGAAACCCTCAAAATGACTCAAAATTCACCAAAAATGACCTTAAAAGTAACACTCAATAAAGACAAATTTTGATGGAAAACAAAGAATAAAATCACTACTGGATTGATCAAAATCACAAATACATAGTTTTTAATCAAAATCGCATACAGGGGCACAAAATCATAGATAACATGTAAAAAACACAAATACAAAGAGGTTATGTTACCAAGACAATTAGGCAGACTACTAGTAGTTAGGACAAAACCATGATGTGTGATTAGTGATATTACAAAATCATGACTACGGACATGTAATTTTGTCAAAATATTGATTGCAAATAGGGGATTTTTTCAAAATTTCAAATTATAAACTAGAGATATTACAAACTGCTTGATTATAGTCGATTAGTTATTAGTTCAAAATCATAGACAAAATATGCAAAATCATAACTTACATAAGAAAAATTACAGATAGCAGAAGTGATATTGAAAGTTTAAAAAAAACTTGGTATATTCACAGGTTTACAAATACTTAATAGACTTATAATATATGTTTAGATATGTTGATATTAGATTATGATATTTACAACATTTATTAAGACTTACACAAGATTAATTAAGATCATTTAAAATCACAACTGGGAGTCATGATTTCGCTTAATACCATATTTTTACCTCAATCCTACAAAATAGATATTAGGGATAAAGACCAATATCTATAAAATAGTAGATGATATGCTCAGTCAAAAAGCAAACTGATTACATATTGGAAACTTTTATAAATTCACTATTAGTTAAAATCAATATTAACAATGTCAAGACTGCAATTGGAAATCAAAAATGTAAATGCAGAGAAATGATTATGGTTATAAGTTAAGACTTTATGAATTTAGTTTGATAGAGTCTTTACTTGTTTCCTACAACCAATTAGGTCAGACAGAGAGTAAAATTTTATATAAAAACTAGATTATAATATTTGATACCCTGATTAGAGACAATTTATGACCTAAATTAAAATCATAATGATAATGTGCAAAATTGTAAATGGAAACCAAAATCTCAACTGAAATGTGCAAAACTGCAAATGGAAATCCAAATCGCAATTAAGAATAATTTTTTTTGTAAATGGTCAGATGAACTAATTACTAATGATTGATTATCATGGTTAGTGGAAAATCATGACTATCAAAGTCAAAATCACTAGTGCAAAATTTCCTTTCGCAAAGCAAAATCACTAATCACCTAGAAAATGTAAATTTTGAAAATTTTTAGCCCAAATTCACCTTCAATTCAACCTACAAGCTTAATCCACATACTTCAAACACCCTAGGTCAACTCAAAAGGAGGGCTCCCACTATGGATGCCAAATGTAAGATTAAAAAATTTGAGCAATGGATTTGATTATGCAATATATATATCAAATGTACTCAAAATACCAATATACTTCATAATTTAGATCCAATAGATCATAATGCACACAAATAAACATTAAAAACCAGGATTATGAATCTAAAGCTAAATGCTCCAAACAAGATTCAAATAAAAAAGACTAAAGATTATAGATGGAGGATTGTTACCATAGACTCAGATTTTTGACAACGTGATATTGGATTTGACAATGTTTTTTTTAATAGACTAGTGATTAATTCGTGGATTGGTTGATAATATTAACAAGGAGGTTTATAAATTTCATAGTATTTGTTAGCATAATTTTGCCTCACATTCCCAAGATTGGTTTTAATGGAGGATGGGGGTGTTTAATTAAGCAATGGAGGGAGTTTTTACAATGAATTAGAAATTCATTGGAAGCCTCTAGAGTAGAAGACTCTAGAGAGAAAGGAGGTAAAATTCCTTAGAATTATCTAGAAATGAATAACTCTAGAGAATGTGGAGGATGAGAGAAAATTCTAGAGAGTAGAAGCCTCTAGGTTCATGTTGGAACTAAATGAGGATTATAAGGGGATTAGGTGAGGATTAGTGACTAGGCTTGTAGGTAGATAGTGGAGGTAAATGAGGATTGTAATTTTAAATTCCAATATAATGGATAAGTGGGGTTAGGTGATAATCAAGATAGATTATAAGAATTAATGAAGACATGGGAAGGGGAAAGGTTAGTATGGTATGAAGGATAATGAATGGGGATGTTAGATAAATAACAAACATGATTAGTAAGACAAATTAAATGAAGTTAGATGAGATTAGTGTTGAAATTAACAAGTTGAGGAAGGTGAGAAAATTTAGATGCATATAAAATTCACCAATCAAAAGGATATCACCAAGGGAGGAAAATATTTTTATTTTTGGTTGTAAATTCAAAAATTTGAGAATCATGGATATTAGAAATTTCATAGGTGAAAAGTGTGGGAAAAAATAACATGCACTAAAGAATAGATTCCTATAAGGACCTGTTCTCAACAACAACCATAATTATTTAGTATGGACATCCTTACCCTCTTGTTGGATGAAAGGAGATAAATTTTCTCTTTATAGGCATGCAATTTTCTCTTTGGAGCTAAGTTAATCTATCAATATTTTCACAGGCTCCTAAGAGTAACCAAATAAATAATGAAGTGGTTTTTCATTGGCCTCATGAGTTTCTATGAAGAATGCCATATTTGTATTATAGATTAAATCCTCTATAGAACCTTATGAAAAGAATATTTAACCCCTATAATTCCATATTGCAATTGAAAGAGCATTGGGGTTTCAATGCTTGGGATTACAAGAAAAATGGAAAAAATGATGGAAGAGCACATGGTTTAGACCAACCCTTAGAAGGTACATCTGTAATCCATACTCTACCATTTTAAATGAACTCCTGCTTCCCATAATTGATTAAAAAGGTTAGTAGTAGAATTGAAAGATAATAAATATTAATGTTTACAAAAGACCAAAATTGACTATGGGACTAAAAAGGTACAATGTAATGGAAGGAATAGAGAGTACAAGGGCAACAAAAAATGAACCCAACAATTAAAAATATCATACAACCAAGAAAATATGTGAAAACAAATCATGTCCTACAATGCTACACTGATCTCATTATATCTACAAGCCACATGATTGCTTCTTAATCAATCTTGAAGAATAAATAAGGTGAAAAAATAAGTAATGCTTTGGGTATAGAGCATTATCCAAGTAAATCCTTTAGCCAATGTTGGCGAAGATAAAACATCTCTCAAAATAAAAGTGAAGTATTTTTTATCCTAGTAAACCATGAAAGTTTGGAAAGATTTATGAGTCTATGAAGAGGAAAAATAATTGCCCCTACTCTCATAGTAAGAAAAACATATAAATAAAAAATACCCTCAATTTTAGGTTCTAAAGAATAAATCTAAAAAATACATTGTACTTGAGGAATCTGGTGACTGTCTCAATATAAAGGTGGTGTGAAAAACTTTGAGTTTTACCAATAGAACCATCAAACTGCAAGATAATCCCATCCTCAAAATGAATGTGTGTGTGTGTGTGTGTGTGTGTGTGTGTGTGTGTGTGTGTGTGTGTGTGTGTGTGTGTGTGTGTATTCTAGTAGTGAAGCTTTAAAGAAAGAGGCTCACAAGGATCTAGTTGTTTGTACCGAAGGTAGGATCTATAGATCTCATAAATGATACCCCTATTTATCTCTATTTTAGATACATATAGTTCATCAATTATAAAATTATGTGTATGGAGTCTATCGATGCCAATATCTATAAGGTCTAGTAAAGCAAAAGCCTTGGCATACTAAAAAGATTTGATCCCACATTGTGTTTATTGCATAGAAGATTTGAATGCTTGAGATGGGTACCTAAATAAACCAATCAAAGAGTTGGCCATCTTTCTAAGCCTATGTATCTAAGTCACCACTTGAAAGATCACAACATTAATGAGTAGTGTTATAAAAAAATTTAATTAGAATGATGTCTTGAGGGACTGATCTTTTAGCATGGATATGCTTGCATAATGTTGAGATAAGCACTCTTTCAATTTGGTTGCGATCGACTTTCCTAAGGTAAGGCCCCTATGTTTTATCCATATAGAAGATTAGGGGTAACAAGTGAGTGGAAGAGGTGAATCTTTGTCTAGATATCCTAGAACTAAATCTAAAAGCACTATTTCTAAAGAGTGATGAGGGAAGCATATCCTTTGCTTACTATGGGCTCAGTAGCTGGTGACAAATTAAAGTGAGGATCATAAAAAAGACCCCTAGATATACATATGAAAATACCATCTCAACCTGTTGAACTTTATATGTAAGGATAATGTGTTTAACATTATGCTTCGATGTCATCTCAGCCATATCTTTTGTTTTGTCAATATTATCCTAAAGACTGTGTATATCTTAAAAGGATGCTAAGATATGTAGTTGTCTTTGGAGACTTCCTTTGAGGGGGACATCAAAATGATGTCATCTAAAAATATAAAAATAATAATACAAACTTTGTAAAACAAACAACTATATATGCCTAGACATTTTGATATGATTTCATCAAGCTTATCTATTTATAGACCAAAATGTGTAGGGGAGAGTGGAAAATCTTGCTTAACCCGAATGGTTGTTTTCACCCCTTTTATCTTGCCAACATTTATGTGTACTTTGCCAACAATGGACTTATAGGGTGTCATAACTAGTGATATCACCAAGTTAGGAATACCCAAATCTCTGTCTATCAATGATAAAATGCTTAAGGAATGGTGTCAAAGGCATTAAAAAAGTATACAAAGCAAAAATAAACCTTACAAATTTTATCCATAGCCTCTTCAATTGTAGAGGTCAAAGTGAAAAACAATCACTGGTGTGATGATTCTTCCTGAAACACACTTGTCCCTTAGCTCTCAATTTTTGACTTCATCCCATATAGAGATATGGATGTCTAAACCATTATAAAAGTTTTTTTCAAGTGTATGACAATCATGATGATTTAATCATTACAAGGATCATTTTGGTCTCCAAATTTGTGTATTGGGTGGATGATGTGGTTTGTCCAAGATGGATGAAAGTTATAGGATATATAGTTAAACAATATGACTAGGTAAATAACTAAATCTTTTGGATTCTGCTTGAAGAATTCCACTTTTATATTATCTACATCTTGAAGTTTATTTGAATCTAGTTTAAGGATGTCACGAAGGACAAGGCAGTCAGTAAATAAGTGGCAATGGATAAGCATAGGATTAACAAATGTGCAAGGTAGGTTAGAAACATTATAAAGGCTAGAGGCATAGTAAAACTGAGTTAAAAAATCAAATATAATATAGTTTGACTTCTTAGGTAGAACTACCCTAGAAAAAATATTTGGGGGTGAATTTAAATTGATGGAGAATGGTTTTGTACTTGTTTTTTAGATAGATCCTTTTTGTACTTCTAAGGATAGTACTCCTATACATTATTTGCATTTGTTTAGATTTGTGTGGTGACTTATTCATAATAGATTTGGTTAGCCTATGGATATTCTTGCAAATAGAGTTGAACCAAAAATTGTGTGGAAAATGGCCAACACTAGGTTATAGGGTATGTGGGTTGAACGGGGAAAAACCTACAATGATAAAAAAAAGGGCTTGGGTGGAAATACTAGTAGGCTCAATTGGGTTATGGATAACATAGGCTAAAAGGAGTCTAGTTTTAAGGATATCAGTGTATTCTTCATTAAATTGGTGGTTAAAATGGATAGTTGTAATTTGTGAGGATTGAACGATGCTAAGAAAAATAGGTGGAGATTAGCATAAAAGATAAACCCTGATGATTAGAAAGAGGGGGAGGCAAATATGAACCCTGAAGACCCATGACCTCTGACAATAGATGCCTATTAGCAATAATATAATCCATAATTAAAGAGTCATCAACAAAAGGGAAACAAGTGAAACCATCAGAGCACGAAAATTAGATAGTATCATTGAGGATCACCAAGCCATATTAATTCCCCAAACTAATCAAGTGTTTCTCATATGAAGATATTTTTTGAACTAAAGAATTACGTTGAAGCCCATCACTTTGTATGTCCATTGATTGAGTCATCATAGGATATGAATAGATGCCATATATAGTACATTATATGTAACCAATTTGAGCATTAAAATCATCAATCAAAAGATATCATCAAGGGAGGAAAATATTTTTATTTTGGTTGTAGATCCACAAACTAACAAATATAGATATTCAAAATTTCATATGGTGAAGAATGTGGGGGGAAATAACATGCACCAAAGAATATCTTCCTATAAGGACCTCTTCTCAATGACAACTGTAATAATTTAACATGGACATCTTTACCCTCTTGCTAGATGAAAAGAGCTAAATTGTTTCTTTATAGGCATGCAATTGCCCCATATCTTGAAGAGCTAAGATAATCTATCAATGTTTTCATAGATTCCCAAAAGTAGCCTAATAAATAATAAATTTGTTTTCCATCAGTCTTATGAGTTTTTGTGAAGAATATCATAATGTATTATAGATTAAATCATTTATATAACCTTGTGAAAATAATATTGAATCCCTAAAATTCCATATTACAAGTGAAAGGGTGTTGGGGTTTCAAGGCTTATGGTTACAAGAAAGATGAAAAAGATGAAAGAGCCCATAGTTTAGACCAACGCTTACAAAGTACATTCATAATCCATACTTTACCATTTTTAATGATTTCTTGTTTCTTATACTTCCTAAACTTGAACCATCTTTAATTTGTTGTATTTCAATTTTACATGCAAAATTCTCATTTATATAAATATTTTTTGAAAGGCTAATTTAAAATAATAATAAAAACACTAATGCCTATCTTCTAAGCTCATGAACTAAATGATAAGAAAGTGAACCAAGCTCTTTCAGAGATGATTTCCCCTTATCTACTTAACTTTTTCCTGGTCCAAAAGTAAAAAGGGAAGAGAACATAACGCACATGAATATAATTATGTTTTCCTTTTGCCAAAAGGTCAAAAATAAGCACACTTGTGGATAAGAATAACTTCAATAATAATTATGTAAGAAGAGACAACTTTATTTTTCTTATTTTTTAAAGTATGACCTTATTTTATTACAAATATAAATAGGGATACATTCCATATCACTTCATCTTTATTAATGTTTATTGTTGTCAATTTTATGTTTGAACAATTTTTTTAAATTAAAGATTAAATTAGTTTAAATATTTTAAATATATTTATTTAAAAATAATAGAAATATAATTTTTAAAATGTTTATTTTAAATTTGTTATATATATTTTTTAATTAAAGAGATTTATGTTGATTAATTATTTTATATATATTTATTTAAATTAATAAAATTTAGAATCATAGAATATAATCTATAAAATATAATTTAAAATGTTGATAAAAAAATATTTTACATAATTTTTCAAAAAAATTCTTTATATATTATGAAATTTAAAAGTATAAAAGCTTTGATCAACAAAAACTTGATATGATTAGGTAAAATAAAAAATAATAAATTTTAAAATAAAATATTTATTTATATATTTTATATAGAAATAATTGATTAAGTTTTATTATTATTATGTTAATAAGTATTCTATAATGACAATAAATGAGTGTAATGGAGTGAATTATTTACATTTATGTTTAATCTTAAGTTTGACATTTATTTGATCGTCACAGTATAATTTCAATCTTAAATTTGATGTTCATTTAACCAGATTTTTTTTTTTTCATTTGCTCAAATAAATCAGTAAACAAATTGTAATAACTTAGTCATGTGATAGAATTTAGAGTATTTTTAAGTCAAAAATATTTTTTTTTAGCCAACAATAATGTAATTAGATTTATGTTATTTATCATTAGTCAATAAAAAATTGGTAGAAAAAGAAATGAAATTATTAATCAATATAATATGTAAAAAATTTAAAAAAAAACTTCAAGATGGATATTTCTTGGAATATTACAAATAGATATATTTAAGATATATATACTAATTTAAATTAGCTTAACATATCAAAATAATTCAACCTAAATATGAAATCATAAAATAGAAATATAGAAAACAACTACTCAATACTTTATTTTATATTTAAATTTTAGAACGTTATAAATAATCAATAATTATTAGTTAAGATAATAATATTTTTTCTAAAATAATATATTTATAATATTATAACAATTTTAATATTATATTAAAAAAATCGTAATAATTATATTACTATATAGAACTTGAAAAATTATTTCCAGATTTAAAATAAATTTCAAATTCTATCATATATTTAATATATCACAATTTAGTGAATGGTTGTTGATTCAACAGGGAAAGTTACATGACTTACAAAGAGTCCGTCAGAGATCAATTTTTGTTGCTAGAAAAATCTGACACTTACAAAAAAAAAGAAATCGAAATCATACCCTGAACGACTTTAGCGAAATAGATACCCCTCAATCCTTAACTCTTAATTCAAAATCACCACATAAAACATGATTCATCACTATCTATATATATCACAATTTTTTTTTAAACAAAAATTGTTCTATAACTATCATTAATTAATTAATTAATTATCTCAATTTGATACGTTCCAAGCCAAAATGTGCTGCAAATACAATGGAGCGCAAATGGACAAACCATTATGGGACCGAATTATACATTATAAAGCAAATTAACTAAAGATGAGCTTAGGCCGATAGAACACAACTACGCCCAATTTGACTGGTCCAGCAAATGGAAATGGGGATCGCCAAGCACTTCAAATCTCAAAAAATAATCTTAAACTATACCATACTCAATCAAACTATATAATTTAATCTTCTCATTAATCAAAATAATCAAAGTTAATATATTTATCTTTATCAGTAAGCTGTTTTATTAGTAGAATATGGATATACATAATATTTTTTATTTTATTATTTATTAACGTTCTTTTTTACAGCGTTTTGTTGTGCTTGCATTAAAGAGTGTATCGAAAATGGGATGGAAAAGGTTCGTGATGTTTTTTGAGAGATGTTGCTATTATATTATGATTACACATTTGCTACTATCAATTTGAACTGCTCTAACTGTTTACCTATCTACCTCTCATGTATGTCTCTTGTCCAAATTTTCTAGCTTCGCTATATTTTATGGTATCAGCTTAGCCAATACCGTATTTTTTGTGCCTTCACCCTTCTTACACTTTATCGACTAATTTGATACAATTCTGACCGTATTTTTTGACATTTATATTATGTCGGATTGGTTGATACCCTTATGTGTCAGTAAACTTATATCAACTTTATCTGTTGGGTTGATACATTCATCCCATCTAGAGATATGGATGTCTAAACCATTAGAAAAGATTTTCGCAAAATGATGACCATCATGATAATTTAATAATTAATAGAATCATTTTGGTCTCCAAATTAAAGTATTCGGTGGATGATATGGTTTGTCCAAGATGAATGAAAGTTGTAGGATACAATATAGTTAAACCAAATGGTTAGGTAAATAGCTAAATCTTCTGGATTGTGCTTAAAGAATTCCATTTTACATTATCTACATCTTGAGGTTTATTTGATTCTAGTATTAGGATGGCACAAAGGATAAGGTAGTCAATAAAGAAGTGACAATGGATAGGCATGTAGTTAACAAATATGTAAAGTAGGTTAGGAACATTGTAAAGGCTAGCGGCATAGTAAAACCAAGTCAAAAAATCCAAAATAATATAGTTTGGCTTCTTAGGAAGAAATACCCTACAAAAAATATTTGGAGGTGAACTTAACTTGATGGAGAATGCCTTCGTACTTGTTTTTCAAATAGGTCCTTTTTGTACTTCTAAAGATAGTACTCCTATACATTCTTTGCATTTATTTAGATTTGTGTGAAGACTTTTTCATAATAGATTTGGATAGCTTATAGATATTCTTGAAAATGGAGTTGAACCAAACATTGTGTGGTCAATTGTCAACACTAAGTTGGTAGGATATATGGGTTGAATAGGGAAAAACCTATAACATTGAAAAAAAATGGCGTAAATAAAAAAATATATATTGAAATTTCAAACCCTAAAATTATTTAAAAAATTATAAAAGATGATAAAAGAACCCATGATTTAAATCAACCCTTAAAAAGTGCATCCTTAATCCATACTCTACTATTTTGAATAACTGCCTACTTCCCATGCTTCTTAGACTTCAACCAGCTTTAATTTCTTTATCTTTCCACCATCTTTAATTTTCTTATCTTTCAACTCTTCATGTGAACTCTTCATCTATATAAATATTTTCTAAAAGCCTTAAAAAGATTTATAAAAAAAAACTGAGGCCGATCTTGTAAGCGCAACTGAACCAAGTTCTTTTAGAGATGATTTCCTTTCTACTTAAATTTTTCCTAGTCCAAAAGTAAGAATGGAAGAAACCATAACACAAATGAATATAATTATGTTTTCTTTTGTCAAAAGGTCAAAATATGCACACTGTGGACAAGAATAAAATATTATAAAATCTAAAAGTATAAAATATTTGATTGACAAAAATTCGTATGACTCGATGAAATAAAAAATCACAGATTTTAAAATATATTTTTTTACATAAAAATAATATATAATTAATTGATTAAAAAATATTATTACAATATTGATAGGCATTCTATAATTTGATGTTCATTCAATCATATATTTTTTTTTTCTTTTTTATTTTTAGTGTAAAGAAGTCAATAAAAAATAGCAATTTATTGATCATACTATTAATGGTGTAACTAGATTGATGTTATTTATCATTAATCAATACAAAATTCGTAGAAAAAGTAATAGAATTATTAATCAATGTAATATGTAAAAAATATACGAAAAAAACCTTGATATTAATATCTCTTGACATATTTTAAATAAACATATTTAAAATATATATACTAGTTTAAATTAATTTAATATATCAAAATAATTCAACTTAAATATCAAACCATAAAATACTACTCAATACCTTATTTTAAAACACTATAAGGATTAATAGTTACTTGTTAAAATAATAATATTTTTTCTAAAATGATATATTTATAATGTTATAATAATTTTAACATTATGAAAAATAAAATTTAAATTTTTTATAATAATTATACCAATGTATCAAACTCAAAAAACTATTTTTATATTCCAAATGGGTTTCAAATTTCACCATATATTCAAGATATCATAGTATTCTTTGTAACAACATGCATGGTATGTGATGATTGGAGTTATATTTGATATATAAAAATAGACTTGAGATGAGATGCCTCATAAGATTTTTGGACAAATCATATATGCATCAGTGAATGAATAATACCAATGGATTGCAAATGGACAAATCATTATAGGATGAAAATATACATTGTAAATCGAATGAATTAAAGATGAGCATAGGCTGATAAAATAAAACTACGTCTAATCTGACTGGTCCAGCACACAAAAATGGGGATCGCCAAGCATCTCAAATCTCAAAAAGCTATCTTAAACTATACCAAACTCAATCAAAATCTATGCTTCAATCTTATCATATATCAAAATAACCAAAACTAATTTAGTTTTTGGACTATTTTATCAATAGAATTTGTATATATATAATATTTTTTCACTTTGTCATTTATTGACGTTTTCTCTTGTAGTACTTTATTGATCCATCAATTTTTTTGAGTGTATGCTTTAAAGAGTGCACCAAGAATGGGATAGAAAAGGCTCATGGTGATTTACGAGATTTTTTACTATTATATCATAACTACACCTTTACTACTATCATTTTGACTTTCTCTAAGTGTTTATCTATCTACCTCCCATGTATATATTTTGTCCAATTTTTTTAGTTTCCATATATCCTATGGTATTGACCTAGCCAATACTATCTTTTTGTGCCTTCACATTTCCTACACTATATCAGATAGCTTGATATAGTTCTAAACTTTTTTTGACATATGTACTATGTCAGTTTGGTTGATACCATTTTGTGTTAGTCAACTTATTTCAACTGCATTGGCCAGACTAATACCTTCGATTTAGTGTTAAGAGTTGGTTTGGGTATTGGATCAATATATATAGGGACCATATTTCATTCATATCATATCATATACACTTTATTTTCTCCAATTTATCTCACACTTCTATTCTAAGTCCATTTGATAGAGTTAGTGGTGTAAAATCTTATCTTGAGGCATCTTGTCTTGTGGTTTCATTAAATATCAATAGGAGGAGTCATTGGGAGTTCATAGTTGAGGATATCTTAGTTATTCATCCAAACATTTGAGGTCTTTAGCCTCCAACATTTTATTTCAAATATCCACTTGATCCAAGGGGGAGATTGAAGTGTTGTCCAAAGCTAAATATATTCTATCCCTATACTCTTTAATTTGTTACTTAATAGATTAGATGTTGCTTGTTGCTTTATGAATATATGTATGTGTATCCTTTTTTGGGCCTTATCCACATTGAATAAGTTGGTGCAGCTATAGAAATGCTTAGACTTGCCATAAATCAGTTTGGGTTACCTAGACCCCCATTTGATTAATCATGGCATCGTACCTTTTACAATTATTTTAATCCATCCTTAGTTTAGTCTATTACAATCATTTGTTGTACAACCATAGTACATATCTATTGAGGTCAATTCAGAGCTACATCCTTATGCCATAGGCTTAGGCTTTGGAACCCTTTCCTATCGACAATCACATGTAAGTAGTCCTCTACTATATCTACCAAATTCATAGGTCCTTATTTGATCATCCAATTATCACAAGCTCTTTATTTGATTGAGCTTATTTGAGTCCTAGTCTATTAAGAGAAAGGATAGTTATAGGTCATCGTAGCCCATGCATATATTTTGGTCAACCCAATGTTAACCTTATTCTACCTTCATTTGAAGCAATTTTCTGGTAAAATATTCCAAACTATTAGCCCAACTATATTAGTTAACCCGATATAATTTTTTGCCTTTTTATAAATGGTATTGATAATGTGATACCATTTTATATTTTTCCACATTGTATCACGCAACCTAATTTAGTTTTATGTATTTTAAAGACTATATCAACCAACCTAATATAGTTATGTGTATTTCATTTTAGTTTATTAGATTACGATTGTATTGTCTAGCCTCATACTATTTTGTTTGTCTATTTAATTTCATTACATGCTACAAATATAGCTTTTGATCTTTATTTTTCTTTTTTTACTTGAAAATAATGTGCCAATAATTTTAAAGCTAAATATGTACTATCTTTTTGGCCCAAGTGGTGATTTATTTTACTGACAAAATAATGTGAGGGGCACTACCCTAATACTCAAGCCATTAGACAAAACTATACACAAACTTTACTTTTTATGTACCTCATGGTATATCAAAAACACCTAGGGTTTCTTTATTTTTATTGAACTATAGAAAGACAACCATCTATTTGATTCTTTAATGCACCAGTAAGTAGCTAGCCCTATGAAGTTACTCTTAATGTACCTCAGAGATGGGATAACACGGCTACAAGTACAATGGAATCTTTCATTATTAGTGCCTTCATTTCCATATTCATTATATTGTGCTTGGGATACATATTTATGAGAGCCTAAAATCCAATCAAATCCTTTAAATACACCTCCCTATCTTTTTTTCATAAAGTATATAGCTAGTTTAATGCTTGTTTGTTTTATAGATGTATAAACCAACCTGATACCATTTTATGATGTGTTTATGAGCTACATCATTCAATCTGATAAAACTCATTATTTTTGGCACTACACTAGCTAACCCAATATAATTATGTCTATTCTACCTACTGCATTGGTCAACCTGATATAGTAATTTACCTAAATCAAACTATATCAATAAGTTTACCCAATTTCTTCCCTATTATATCGACTAACCAAATACAGTTATTTTTAGTTAGATATTAAAGCATTTTTTTTTAAATAAATGTATCATCCAACCTGATACATCTTGTTCTTATGTTAAACTATATCAATTAACCCAATACAGTCTTTTATTAGTCATAATAACCTATTGTATCAACGTGCTCAATACCGTCAATTTTTTTGTGATTAGCCTTTTTATCCTACATCATATTTACAACCTATTAGTGATCATGATGTCACCTCTTAGAATATTTCTAGAAAGTCTCAACCCATTCATACTTAAAATGGGTTATTCATTTCTTTCTTTTTTTCCCTTTATTGAAGATAACTCTTCACGGTGCAGTTTCTCCTAACATCACTCTAGATCTATCGAATGCGACATGGTTGAAATAATCTAATTTGCTAATCTAGAAGATCCAACCTAGTTAATAACTTTTATGACAACACTATCTACACTTCTAATAAGAGTGGTGGTCTTAATAAACTTTCCTCATATACTACAACAATTGGGGCAACCAACATCAAAGTTGGGAATCTTCCTCCCAAGAATAACATTGGAAATCTCCCATCTTATAATAATGTTCTATACAATCCCAATACACCTATAGATACATCAAAAGTCCTATAAAAAAATGGTCCAATAAATGACCCTTATGCAAGCTTCTCTAGCAATCAAATGATCCACATGTAAAAACATATTTTTCAAATGGCTAGTCAACCTCCTCGTGTCATTATGAACCAACCAAATAAGAATTATATCCCTTATCCTCTTATATATGCCAATATAAATATCATTCCTCAACCACCAATTCATAACAAGATGTTTCATAGTTCCTTCATAATGAGCCTTTAACTCCTTTCATTGTGTCCATAGACATTGGAAACATTTCCTCAACTATTGCATATTGTGAGACTAAACATCTTACATTACATTTCAATGCCTTTGGAAATATCTATAAGGAATGGGTCCAAACCAATACTTTCTTTACTACCAAAGTTATAGCCAAAACCTTTACTGAAGATGTGTTAGAATGGTATAATAAACTTCCCCAACATTACATTATGAAATTAGAGGATTTAGTTAATGCTCTAGTAAGTGAATTCCAAAATAATGACATTACTTAAAATAACCTTGGAAAATTCCTTAATTTTAATCAACTTTCAAATGAATCTGCTCACACTTTCATCAAACGATGGGAGTCTTTAGTGCATAAATTGAACCATAACATGAGTGATGATAACATTTTCAAACTCTTTGTTACCACTCTTGAAGTTCCTCCTCATTACAAGGATAAGATACTCTCAATCCAAACCTTAGAAGAGGATTTGAACCAAGCAAAGTGATAAGATTTCTTTATGGCTCAATATGAACCTTCTCAAATTACAAGAAAGAAATCTTTCCAAACTACAAATAATGTTATCACCAACAATTATTATCAAAACAATCCTCCCCAACCTAAAGTGGGAACATCTAAAATGGATAACTAACTTCCCTCCCACCATTTCTTTAGTATGCAAGAAATTAAGAAGTTGTTATCTGTGTGTAAATAATATATCTATACTACTATCCACCCCACTCACACCCCCCCCCCCCTCCACCACCCACCATGGTATGATCCTCACATGTTTTTTTGGTTTCATGCCAACATTGGTCACTCTCATGAGACATGCTGTGGACTCAAAAAATGTGCGATATATACTAGTTTGGGTGAAAACTTTAACCATGATGCTATTAACAAAGAGAACCATAATTAATACTTTAAAGCCTCTAAAAACTAAAATTATAATCCTAAGTCTACCAATACTAAGTCTGAAAAATCATCTCAACCATCAGATCCCAATACACAATACTCCAACAAATATTCTTGTGCTATTGATGTTGAATACGATCAGTATTATAACAATTTCCAATATGTGAATGTGAGAAAGATTAACTACCATTGTAAGCCCACTCAAAAAAAAATAGTTACTAAAACTAAGAAGCCTTCTCTTGAATACCAAATTATTAAGGATACTACTACTACCACAACTACATCCTCTTTTGATCTTGAAATTAATGATGAGCCTGTTCCACGATTGGAGCTTCACCTAGTGCTTTCAACCCTTATACTACTATTCCTCTTAAATTCATCGTTACTAATTAGGATAAATATCTTTATGACTCCAAACATAAATCATAATGGAATTTCTTATATGAACTCAATTCCATGCCTTTCAAAAGTACTCTAATGGAACTCATGAGAACATCACCATATCATCGGTAGTTCTTCATGGAACAATTGCAAGTTATCAAGGAGTCCCCATCTATCAAATCTAAATTACCTAATCAACCTTTTGAGGGTCCAACACCTATGGAATTTAATACTATAGAAATAATTTCTCAGCCTTCTTCCTCTAAGAATCTCTTCATAGAGTTTCCTAAAGAAGACATTATTAATGATAAAATCCTTTTCCAAGTTGATGACCCACCACTCTTTATTAAGATTATGATCAATAATACCTTAATATAAAATGTCTTGGTGGATGAAGGATCATGAATTAATATAAATTCTATTTGGTTAATTCAATAACTTTGATATTCTAAAGATGATCTTTAGCAAAGTAGACTCACTTGTTGTAGATTTGACAAAACAATAAAAAATCTCTTGGTTGCATTTGGATTCCTCCCACTATAAGACCCAAATCAATGCATACCAAGTTAGTGGATTTAGATATTCCACTTTCTTAAAATCTCATTTTAGACTATCCTTCGATTCATCACATGATATTTATCACATCTTTTGGTAGCCAATGCACTAAGTTCAACCACAAAGGATAGCATTACAAGCATGAAGCAAATCCCAATCCATGGGGTTTCAAGCTACCTAATCCTAAAATGTAATACCATATTCCCATTGTTCCTCATATCAATAATATGCCTCTACTTGAGTTTGTCAACATTAATCCTGATCTACAAGTCACTCTTGTGTACTCTGATGATGATAAACCCAATGACTTTCAAACTATTTGTAATACCACTAAACTACCACCTTATATAGTATATTAGCTTCCCCCATCTCTCCTACCATGATATATTACCATTCCTTTGATAGATGATGATATTATAAGTCCTCCCCATTAAAATTCTAATGAATCCTCTTATACTGAATATGACTTTATATGTAATGATTTTGGGGTATCCAATTGTTTCAAGATCCTCTATCATTGTCTCTCACTTTCAATAACTTGGGCATATCCACAAAATATACTTCCACTAAAATTGATCAACAAGTTACTAATACCTTTTATATATCCTTATCATAAGGTGATGATTATATATTTTCCCAAGCCCAATCAAGGAACCTGTATGTAATTCATTATTAAAAGACTTTAGCTAAAATATATGATTTTAAATGTTATGTTCACTTAGTTCATATCTCCTCTGATTCAGAAGAAGATACTAACCTAAAACCGCAAGGTTATGTTCCTCCTACCAATCCTCCATTGGAAACCACTCCATGGGTTATCCCAAAACTTTATGATTTTCCCATCTTAACCAATGGTATCAACCAACTTAATACCATTTAGAACATCCCTAGCATTCCAAGCTATATCATTCAACCTAATATAGTTTAGAACATATTCAGTCATCCTAAGAATATTAGAAAACATGATACTATTCAACCTGTTTCTTCATTTCTAAACTATATCAACCAACCTAATACATTCCAATCTTCAATCCCTAACTACATAGGCTAGACATTATCAAGCACCATTGTAGTTTCTTTATCATCATCACTTCTAGTTGATTATATTGGCCAAGTAGATACAATATAAATTGATTATTTTCCTACTAACCATACCAACAAGTTTGATATAGTTCAACCCAACTCTTCTATACTAGACTATATCATCTAGATTGATGTTGTACAATAAAAATATTTAGTTCCTATTTAAGATACCAAAATTACCTTAGATGTAAAATCCATTGATGTAAGACAAATATATTATGAGTTTGATAGCCTTAATTTCCTTGCCAACACTATAATCTTTGAAATTTATAGAAAAAGTTTCCTCACTTCAAAATTTCATTGCTAGTGTTGATAAAAAAATAGGTCATATGTCTAAGATTTCTTCAACTCCATATCATTTCCAAGATGACAATGCTATGCTTATTGAATAAACTTATGCAGTTAACTTCGGTAAAAATACCAATCCTAAATCAGTTTTTATCTTTAAGGAACTTCAACCTAAAGAGAAAGATAATTATAACCTATTTATTTTATAAATATTATGAAGCCTTTGCATGATCATGTGAATATATGCCCAATATTTACCCTAGAATAGTTTTCCATAATATTGTGACATCTCCAAATGCTAAACATGTGCATCAAAATTAGTGTAAGATTCCACTTGAGGTTTCTACCTTATGTCACAAAGAAATCATCAATATTTTAGATGCTAAGTTGATTAAGCATGTATTCAAAATGGATATTTAACATAGTCCCCATTCATAAGAAATTCACTATGGTCCTCCACATTTGTATTGAGTTTCGTAATATCAACTTAGTATGTCCTAAAGATAACTTTCCTTTACCATGTATTGATGTAATTATTGATTCTAAACCTGATTATGAGATGTTATCCTTCATGGATGGTTTCTTTGGATATAATCAGATTCATATCTCTCTTGAAGTTCAACATAAAATTACCTTTACTACCAAGTGGGGAACCTATTACTATCTTAAGATGCCCTCCAACCTTAAAAAACATTGAAGCAACTTACCAACGTGCAATGACCCACATTTTACATGACCTCATCCATAAAATATTTTAAATCTATGTGGATGATCTTATTTCCAAATGAAATCATTGTGAAAAGCATCTTCATGACCTTGCCATCATCTTTGATTATCTTATCAAATAAAAAGTTAAGCTCAATTCTCACAAGTGTGTTCTCGATGCTACCTCTATAAAGCTTTTAGGATTATTAGTCTCTTTATGAGGAATTGACATAGATCCTACTAAGATCAATGTTATTTTAACATGCCTATTCCTAGATCTATTCCTGGCATTCACACTTACCTTGGGAAACTTTGGGTAATCTAATGATTTATCCCCAAGATGGCTTACCACATCTATTTTTTAAACTCCATCCTCAAGAAAAGTGTAGCTCTTGAATGTACTAATAGATGTCAAAATTATTTTAATAACATGAAGGAATAATTACTTTATCTTCCTACTCTATGACCACCTTCTTATGATCATCCTCTCATCTTGTATACATATTCAATGAAATTACTTAGATGATTTGCAACAATAGAATTATATATCATAGAATTAAGAGTAGAATAAATAGATCCACAATAACAATTATCAAAAGAGTAGAATACTTGAATATTATGACTGAGCCACTTTGAGGGGGAAACCTCCACAATGATGCAATAACAACATAATTCAAAATATGATGATAAAAGACTAACTAATACCTCTTATATATACTCTACTTATCCAAGGTTATTCCATAGGCTGACCATACTAAGAACATAGATAAATACAACAAGATAATATGAAGGTGTGTAAGCCATAAGTCAGCTACACATATCCCTAGATGTACTATAGGGTGTAACATGCCCCTCTCCTTCAAAATAGCATTGTCCTCAATGTTGAATCAAACCAGAATGTTTTTTTAGGAATGCTTCATTCTCCCATGTTGCATCTTCAAAATGAAGGTTCTTCCATTTGATCAAATACTCCTTAATGGATCTAGTCCACAGTTGCATAGTGTGCATGTGAAAGATCTCAAATAATGTGGCCTTATTTATCTAATTCAATTATATTAGTCTGAGTGAAAACTCTAAGTCTAATTACCTTATTTAGGAAAGATACATGAAATATTGAATGTATGTGAGTGGATGGAGGTAATTCCAGCTTGTAAGCCACACTACTAATTTTTTACAAGATCTGATAACAACCATAATACTTAGGTGATAACTTGTTATCCTTTTTATGTTGCTTCAAATACATTTGATTATATGGATATAAATACACAAAGACCCAAACACCTATGACAAAATGCCACTCACTATAGTGTTGATCTACTTGTTGCTTCATTCTATTTTATGTCATTGCTAAATTTTCTTGCAAACTAACGAGAAGCTATAGTTGATGGTGAATGTGTTCCTCAACAGTTCGAACCCTAAGATGCATCATCAAAGATAAAGTGATCGATAAGGGTGATACCCATATAATGCCACAAAGAGAGACATATGGTAATCAATGAACCCATTTATCATGTTTGTTAGAAACAAAACAACAAATATATCATTATAGATATTTGTTGACTACCTTTATTTGTTCATTAGATTGAGGGTGATAAGATGATCTATGAGCCAACTAGGTGCCCAAACATGCAAATAATTCAGTCTAAAAATTACTAGTAAAAATGAGATATCAGTCACTTATAATGATCTTTGGATTACCATACAATTTTTAAATTGTATTGAGAAAAGAAAAAACTACTGTACTGGCAACAAATAGTTGTGATAAGGAATAAAAATGAGCTTAATTGGTGAGTCGATCCACAACTACCATGATAACATTTTTAATCTCAGACCATGCTAAACCTATAATGAAATCCATAGAAACCTCCTCTCAACCCTAGCTAGGGATGGATAAAGGCTACAAAAGACATGGGGTCTTAATGGTTTCACCTTTATGTTGATGACATACCATACATTCAATGATATATTTATAGACAACCCCCTTGAGTCCTTCCCAAAATAAAACCTGATAGACTCTATGATATGTTTTCAAAAATTTGAAATGACCTCCAAATGGAGAGGCATGAAGTTCCTGAAGAATTTTATGTTTGAGGAGAGAATGCTTACAGAGGTATAATATATCTTTATACCATAATGTGTTCCCTTTCCATGTAAATTTTTTAGATTTGTCAAAACCTTGTAGGAAATTTTGAATCAAATCCTTGGTATCACTATCATTCTCCCATTTATATCTTGCTTCCTCTAGACAATCTACCTACCACATGGTCATGGTGCATAACAATGCCTCAACTGATTCATCCCATCAGGAAAGGGCATCTGCCACCACATTCTCCTTTTATTTATTATACACAATTTCAAAATCATATCTTAACATTTTAGTCATCGAATTATATTGTTATTTATATGATAATTGTTATTCCAAAAAATATTTGAGGCTATCATGATCATTCTTTACCTGAAAGTGATGACCTATTAGATAAGGTCTCCATTATTTCACAACATGCAAACTATCCATTATCTATTTCTCATAGATTAGTTTGAGCCTATATTTTCCCTTCAGTTGGTGACTTTCAAATGCCATTGATATGCCTTCTTACATGATTATATCCCCCATTCCATATCCCAATGCATCACACTCCATAAATAAAGTTTTTTAAAAATCAATAGCCAAAACTGGAGTTGTACACATATCCATTTTTAATTATTCAAATGCCTTGATATCTGAATGGGTCCATTAGAAGGAGTCTTTCTTAAAAAGAGGTGAGTGGAGCTGAAATGCTACCATGATTTTTGACAAATTTGTGATAGTAACTAGTTAGCCCCAAAAATCCTTGAAGGCTTTTGAGTGCCTTATATACCCGCCACTCCATTATGGCTTGGATATTTTTAGGATCACTTTTCATTCATTCATGTGAAATAATATGACCTAATTAATCCACATCTTGGACCCCAAAATCACATTTGGAAGGTTTCACATAAAGTTGATGTTGTTGCAGAATTGAAATTACCTATTTCACATACTTCAAATGGTCTTTCCAATTTTTGTTGTAGATGAGGATATCATCAAAAAACACTAACATAAAATTTCTCAAAAATGGCCTCAAAACATTATTCATCAAACTTTTAAATGTAGATGGTGCATTTGTGAGACCAAAAGCCATGACCGTAAATTCATAATGGCCTTCATGAGTTTTGAAAGTTGTTTTAGGTATGTCCTCATCACGGATGTAAATCTAATGATACCTAGAGTGAAGATCTAACTTGGGAAAATAAATAACACCAAGAAATTCATCTACAAAATCATCAATGACTAGAATAAGAAACTTAACTTTGATGGTGTACTTGTTGATTTCTCTATAGTTTGGGCACATCATCCAACTGTCATCCTTCTTCCACACCATAACCACCAAGGAGGAATATTTGATTTGACTGTGTCAGATGATTCTTGCCCCCAACATCTCATGTACCATATTTTCAATTTCACTCTTTTGGGCATAGGGATACATGTAGGGTCTAATGTTGGGTGGTGTACTTCTTAGAATCATCCTGATTGCATGATCATGTGCATGACTAGGAGGAAGTCCTTTTGGCATGTCACCAAAAATAATAGAATGGTCATCTAACACCCTTTACAAATTAGGATGTGTAGACTACTTGGTTGGTTGAATCTCTATGGAAAATAAGTGTGCCACAAATCCTTCTACACCTTTTCTGAGAATCTTCATCATTTGATGGGAACTAACCAGTTGTGGAGATTTAGCCCATAATCCATGTAATTCAAAGATATTATCTTTTGAATGGAACCTCATGAATAATTCTTAGAAATTCATCTCAATAGTGCCCAAAGAGGTGAGCCATTATACTCCCAAAACAATGTCATCTCTTCCTATGGGAATAATAGACATAGGGGAATATAACAGGTAGTCTCCCATAGCAAGCTTAATGCTATGAAATTTTCTATAACAGTTGATTGTACCACCATCTACAATCATGAACTATAATTCTAGAGTTGGGTAAATGAAATAGTTTAAAAGAGTATCCAACTTACTGTTGGTGAAGTTATGTGTACTCCCAAAGTTAATTAACATAGTCACCTTATGTTTCTTCAGGAAACCCACCACCTTGAGAGTTTAAGGAGAACTAATGTCTAAAAGTGCATGATAAAAAACAGTAAGTTGATAATCTTCAAATTCATCCTCAGGTTCTTCCAAACCTACCCCTAAAGCCTCATCATCTTCTTCCTCCCCATTGGTGCCTTCAATATAAAATAACTTATTTTTAGCACATCAATGTTATTTTCTCCATATGCTATCGTATTCAAAATAGAAACCTTTTAAATGGTTTTATTTAACTTGTTAGGTGTAAATCTGGTAGGCTATAGAAATGGTCTATCAACTCTTTTTCCTCATCTAGATTTGTCCTTGATATAACTTTAGATACATTATTGGGATGAAACATGTGAACCTCCAATTGGATGATATCTTTGAGGCCACCCACAAATAGGTCAGTCATATTTTTCTTAGTGATGTCTGCCACATGTAAGGAGAGATTCTAAAATTGATGAATGTAATCCTTGACCTTCCTAGTTTGGTACAACTTGGTTATTTGGTTGAAGTAGTTTTATAATAAATTATTGTGATAGTGGAGTTGCATCTCTTTAGAAAATATAGACTAGGTAACCAAGAGACACTTCTTTTAATTTTGAACACATAACCAGTGATGGTAAATAAATTGCTCAGGTTCTAAATATAGAGAGGCCATGACCAACTCTTGTGAACAAGAAGTCTAATGTAGATCAAATAAATTTTCATTTTGAGTAATCCATGTGAGTGGATCATTACCATCAAACTTGCATAGGTTCACTTTTGGTAACAATATATTCATACCATGGTCGAAATTGTGATTGTTTGGAAGAGGAGAACCAAACTGAAGTGGTGTAGGGTTTTTTTATAATTGTTGAGTTGAAAAGTTATCCAATTATCTGATCTATTGTAATTTATCTCAAAAGCTATTCAGGTCTCCTTTCAACCTTGTGATGTCCCCTTTAACTACATCAAGATCATATTTCTATACCATGCCTTGCAACTCTAACTTAAATTGCTAAACTACCTCTAAAATACCTAGATTAGAAGTTTCTAACTCCATGTCATCTTTATGAGAAGTTTTAGTCATTTCTTGCCTTTTCCTGTGACCATGAGTATTAGGCCCTACCATGCACAAACCAAAGGAGGGTCATGACCTAAAAAATGTATTAACAGATGATACTATTGTGATTACCTCATTAAGATGAATCCTATGACTACTAATGTGCACAAGGATGAAAATTTTTGGCCTGAAAAAGTGTACTAGTAAAATATACCATTTCAATCATTTTGTAGAGATGAATCCAATGACAACTAATTTTCACAAGGTAAAAAAATCCAAAATTATTTTTTTACCAAAAAAAAACATTTTTTTTGTAAAAAATCCTCACGAATAAAACTATGGTGAAAAAAAATTCAACTCCTCATGGATCACAAGTTATGTTTTTTTGGCCATCTAGTGCTCCGGATGATAGACATGAAACTAAAATTGCATCACATAAACTTGCATAAATCGAAGATTTCATACCACTTATAACAAACCATTTCATAAAAACCTTAAGGTGTTAGTGAAATCTGCACATGATGATCATAACATCCCACCACACTTTTGAATTTTAGACTTTGGGTTTGATTTATGCCCATACACTAGGATCCCTCTCATGTATGAGCCCCAAACAAACATTGTAATACTAGCTTAACCACCCTCTCTATGACTTGAACCCAAGTGGAGGCTCTAATACTAAATACAATAATCATTGCACCAAAACCTTGATGCATTAAATAAATCTTCACATCAAGATCTTAACATCCCACCATGCTTCTGAAGCCTAGACTTTGGGCTGGATATGTACGTATACACTAGGATCCCCCACATGTATGATCCCCATATGATCACTACAATACTAGTGTAGCTACCTATTCCATGACTTGAACCTAGGTAGAGGCTCTGATACCAAATGTAACAAATTGTTATACCAAAACCTTGAGGCTTTAGTGAAATTTATACATCAAGATCATAACATCCCACCATGCTTCTAAAACCTAGACTTTGGGCTGGATTTGCACCCATACACTAGGATCCCCCATATGTATGAGCCCTAGATGAACACTACAATGCTGGTGTAGCCACCTTCTCTTTGACTTGAACCTGGGTGGAGGCTATGATACCATTTGTAATAAAATTACTTAGATAATTCACAATAACAAAATTATATATCACAGAATTAAGAGTATAATAAATAGATCCACAATAATAATTACCCAAAGATCATAATACTTGAATATTATGACTGAGATACTTTAAGGGGGAAACCTCCACAATAATGTAATAAGAACAAATACTTAGTCAAGGTTATTCCATAGGCTGACCATACTAAGAACATAGAGAAATGCAACAAGATAATATGAAGTTGTGTAAGCCACAAGTTGGCCACACATATCCCTAAACACACTGTAGGTTAAGGCATAACAACATCATCCACCCCAATATCTATTGGTTCAATGTTTGCTCAACAATATGAGTCAAGAAAAGAATATGCCATCCACTATATCAATAGTTCTTTGATAGACTATGAGACCCACTCCATGAAATTGGAGTATGACTACCTTTCAATCTAATTTTTAGTTAAAAATATTTGGAATTGAATGTTTTATCAAAGCACTTATGTCATTGTTCATTCCAACCAACTTCATCACTTCTTCTCTAAGGATTTCATACCTAGAGACATAAGTGGAAAATGGATGGTACTCTTAATGGAGTTTGACTTAAGAATTATTACCCAAAAATGATTCAAAGGGAAATTGATCACTGATCAACTTGTCATCACTCCCATTACAACTATGAGTCACCTTCAAGACACTCTTCCAGATGAATATGTCCTAATCATTGAAGGTATCACCAATTTGTTTCCCTTAAAGACTACTTTCATAATTTCTTGATTAATATTGAGGTATTGGCCCTCAAGGAGCCAAAAATAGCATTATCTAAACCTAAATATAAATTCATCATATAATAACTTCCTAAAGTTACAATAGATCTGATTGAATAAACTTTGACAATTCACTTCATTAGAGCCAAGTGCCTTCAAGGAGTTGAGGTAAGATGCATCATATCTAACCGTTATGGTGAAATCATTCCTCTAGATTTTTTATTGAACTTCAAGGTCACCAATAACAAGGTTGAATAAAAATCTCTTATCCTTGGGGTGCAAACAACCATAGATATATATATTCCATATTTACATGCCTTAGGAGATTCATAACTTATATGTCATCAAATGAATGGCACATATCAATGCAAAAGTGAAAATAGTACTCCATATCATAGAATCACATCCACTCTTGCTAAAGAGTTTGAATCTTTCACCATTGAATCAATCACATGAGAATAAAATGTTATCATAGATTCTTTTGGTTCCTCAACTTATATATTTCATTCTCATCAGGTACTACATGACTTTCAGTTCCTCATCCACATGAGGAAAGATCCATAAAATTTAATGACTAAGGATGATTTTCTTATTTTACACATTGAATAAGTCACTAATTAATAAATCCCATGGTATAAAGATGTCATTTAATTCATCAATCATCATACCTAGCCTTAAAAGGCTAACTCTCATGAAAATACCAATCTCTGCAAGTAAACTTTCAAGTATTTACTTATACATAACATCATTTATTATTGTAAAATCAAAGGTAACTTACTCTAATGCATCACTAAAGATGAAGTTTCCTCTCTTATTGATTAATCACATGGGGGAATTTGTAGTGATAATTGTAGTAGACATGATACAAGCTAAAAATTCCTATGGATGAGATAATTCTGGCCTACTCTTGAAAAAGATGCCATCACATTTGGAAAGTGTAATCCTTTCTAGCTTTATGATGATGTAATCTAATATCCTCTAACTGAGCTTAAAACCCGTGAATCTCCTTGGCCATTTTCTATTTGGGGACTATATCTCATTGGATAATTATTTAGGTTAAAAGATGGCCATGTGTTCATCATTACCACCAAGTACTTTACCAAGTGGGTAGAAGTTATGCCCCTTGTTAATGTTACTGGCACTACTATATCTAAGTTTATCCTTAATAAAATTATATGTCATTTTGGTATTCATGACACCATCATATTTGATAATGGTGGGAGCTTAAAATTTAAAGACATGAAGTAGTTGTGTGAAAAATTCAAAATTACACACAAATGTTTGACACCCTCTCACCCTCAATGTAATGGTTAAGTTGAAGATACCAACAAAATCCTTAACAAAATATTGAAAAATACTATTAGGGATTCTCATTCAGACTAGAATCTTAAGATACACCATAAAATTTGGGATCATCATACTAATATTTGTACTACCATAGAGGCAACTCCATTCTCTTTAGTTTATGACTATGAATCTAACTTACCATTATAAGTGGAGTTACCCTCCATGTTAATCTCTCTTCACTATATCATTTTTGATGAAGATCTTCATGAAGCCTATATCCATGCCTTAGATCTACTTGATGAACAATGTGTGAGTGCTTTACAACATAATCATTAGTATACAAATTACATAGCTAAACAACATAACAAAAAAGGTAAAGTTAGTATTTTAGATTTTAGAGACCTAGTGCTCAAGTTGGATTACACTCATGACAAAGAGGGAAAGTATGTGTCAGATTGTACCATGATCAACTGAATAGATACCATCTCATATTTCACCATGATATGAGTCAATAAAAGAGTATGCCATCGACCATATCAATAGTGCTTTGATATACTATGAGACCCACTACATGAAATTAGAGTGTGACTACCTTAAAATCTAATTTGTAGTTGAAAATATTTAACATTAAATGCTTTATCAAAGCCCTTATGTCATTGTTCATTCTAATCAAATTCATCACTTCTTCTCTAAGTATTTCATACCTGGAGATAGAATTAGTAAATGGATGGTATTATTAATGGAGTTTGACCTAATAATTATTACCCAAAAATGGTCAAAGGCAAATTGATCACTGATCAACTTGCTGCCACTATGAGTCACCTTCAAGATACTCTTGCAAAAGAATATGTCCTAATCATTGAAGTTATCACCAAGTTATTTCCCTTAGAGATTGATTTCATAATTTATCAATTGATATTGAGGTACAAGCCTCAAGGATCCCAAAATTGTATTCTCTAAAACTAAATATAAATTCATCATATAGTAAATTCCTGAGGTTACAATAGCTCTGCTTAAATAAACTTGGAGGATTCACTTCATTAGATTCAAGTGACTTCAAGGAGTTGAGGCAAGATGTTTCTTAGTTGAGCTTTATGGTGAAATCATTCCTCTATATTTTTTAAGTAAACTTCAAGGACACTAATAACAAGGTTGAATACAAAGATCTCATCCTTTGGATGTAATAAATCATAGATCTAGATATTCCATATTTACATGCCTTAGGAGATTCACAACTTATATATCATCAAATGAGTAGTTCATATCAATGTAAAAGTGAAAATAGTATTCCATATCATCATATCACATCCACTCTTGCTAAATACTTTGATTATTTTGCATATTTTACAATTGAATCAATCCCATGAGAAAAAAATGCTATCATATATTCTCTTGCTTCCTCAACTTCTATATTTCATTTTCATTAGGCATTGAATGACTCGCAGTTCCTCATCCACATGAGGAAATATCCATAAAATTTAATGACTAAGGATGATTTTCTTATTTTCCACATTAAATTAGTCACTACTTGGAAAAATCCCATGGCATAAAGACGTCATCCAATTCATCAATCATTTTACCTATCCTTCAAAGGCTAACTCTCATGAAAATACCAAATTTTGCAAGCAAACTTACAAGTATTTACTTATACATAACATCATTTATTATTGTAAAATAAAAGTTAACTTACTCTGATGCATTACTCATGATGAAGTTTTATTTATTATTGAGAAAGCACATGGGGAAATTTGCAGTGATCATTGTGGCATACATGCTACAAGCTATAAATGGCCATGAATGAGATAATACTGGTCTATTCTTGAAAAAGATGCCATCACATTTTAAAAATGTAATCCTTGCCAGCTCCATTTTGATGTAATCCAATCTCCTTTAACTGAGCTTCAAACCCTTGAATCTCCTTAGCCATTTTCTATTTGGGGACTATATCTCATTGGATAATTTCCTAGGTCATAATATGGCCATGTGATCATCATTACCAACATCAAGTACTTTACAAGTGGGTAGAAGTTATGCACCTTGTTAGTGTTACTCGCACCATTATATCCAATTTATTCTTACTAAAATTAGATGTGATTTTGGGATTCTTCACACCATCATCTTTGACAATGGTGGGATATTAAAAATTAAAGACATGAAGTAATCATGTGAAAAATTCAAAACTACACACAAATGTTTGGCACCCTATTGCCCTCAATGTAATGGTTATGTTGAAGATACCAACAAAATCCTTAATAAAATTTTGAAAATTACTATTAGGGACTCTCATTCAAACTATAATATCAAACTATACCCTATAATTTGGGCTCATCATACTAATATTTGTACTACCATAAAGGAAACTCCCTTCTCTTTAGTTTATGGTTATGAATCAAGCTTACCATTAGAAGTGGAGTTACCCTCCATGTGCATCTCTCTTCATAGTCTCATTCCTGATGAAGAGCTTTATGAATCTTATCTTCATGCCTTAGATATACTTGATGAAATATGTATGAGGGATTTACAACATAATCATTAGTATAAAAATTGCATAGCTAAACAACATTAAAAAAAAGTTAAAGCTAGTATTTTAGTTTTCATAGACCTAGTGCTCAAGTTAGATTACACCCATGACAAAGAGGGAAAGTATGTGTCATATTGCACCACAATCAACTAAATAGATACCATGTTAAATTGCACTACAATATGAGTTAAGAAAAGATTATGTCATCCACTATATCAATAGTGCTTTGATAGACTATGAGGCTCACTACATGAAATTGGAGTGTGACTACCTTGCAATCTAATTTGTATTTGAAAATCTTTAGAATTAAATTCTTTGTCAATAACTTATGTCATTTTTCAATCCAATCAACTTCATCACTTCTTATCTAAGGATTTGATACCTAGAGATAGAATTGGCAAATGGATGGTACTCTTAATGGAGTTTGAACTAAGAATTATTACCCAAAAATGAGTCAAAGGCAAATGGATCACTAATCAACTTATCATCACTCCCATTACAACTATGAGTCACCTTCAAGGCACTCTTCCAAATGAATATGTTTTAAACATTGAAAGTATCACCAACTTATTTCCCTTAAATACTACTTTCATATTTTCCCAATTGATATTGAGGTCAAATCCATAAAGGAACTCAAAATAGTATTCTCTAAAATTAAATATAAATTTGTCATATAATAACTTCCTAAAGTTATAATAGATCTACTTGAATAAACTTGGACAATTCACTTCATTGGAGCCAAGTGCCTTCAAGGCACTAAGGCAAGATGTGTCTTAGTTGACCCTTATGGTGAAATCATTCCTCTAGATTTTTTATTGAACTTCAAGGTAACTAATAACAAGGTTGAATACAAAACTCTCGTCATTGGGATGCAAGCAACCATAGATGTAGATATTCCATATTTACATGCCTTAGAAGATTCACAACTTATATGTCATCAAGTAAGTGGCACATATAAATGCAAAAGTGAAAATAGTATTCCATATCATTAGATCACATACACTCTTGCTAAAGAGTTTGTATCTTTCACCATTGAATCAATCCCATGAGAACAACATGTTATCATAGATTCCCTTGCTTCCACAACTTCTATATTTCATTCTCATTAGGCATTCCATGACTCGTAGTTCCTCATCCACATGAGGAAATATCCATAAAATTTAATGGCTAAGGATGATTTTCTTATTTTCCACATTGAATTTGTCAGAATGGCTTTAATACCATGTCATATTGTACTATGATCAACTAAATAGTGATGCAAGCATGATGAACCTATAGAGTATTTTATGGCCCTTGATAATGCAATGTGTTTATCCCAGTATACCTTATATTAGATTTGTATACATATGTCTTTAAATTTGAATTAAGGGTCTAGTGATGTGCAAAGCCAACCAAAAGAAGTTGAAACATTCCAAACCTATCAAAAAGTGAAATTTCCCAAAAATAAATTAAAAATGTACATAGGTAAGCTCTATAATCTCTGGTCAGTATCAACATTTGAAACCAACCGTAAATGGTGTAACTGACCCGTAGCCTAAAAAGGCTCAAGGTTGAAAGGGAAGGCTAGATAATTTTGTAATATAGTAAGGATGGAGATTATAAGATAGACGTGTCACACAACTAAATAGAATAAGCAAGATAATCAAAATACCATGAGAAATGTGCCAATAAGTACTTAGTTCATGGTTTGATATCTATACATGCAAAGTTTCTTAAAAGTATTATGAAATAAGGTTTGTATCAAATCCAGGTATCTAAATTCCCCCCTTTAATCTAGAATTTTAGTGGAACTATAAATACTAGATAAAATGGAAAATAGAATGTAAATTTGCATTAAATATTTTATTTTTAGTATTTGTTTTATTCCAATGATGAATAAATATTTACGTAAGAGATGATGTTTGAGATTAGATAGTTTTCTAATCAGATAAATTACTTTAGTTATAATGAAAAAGATATTCAAGGAATAAATACACGTGTATGTATGTTGTATGGCACCAATCATGAAGTGTTCCCTTAGGAGTGTGTCCCTAGAGTTTTCTCTTGTTATGAGGATTGAAAATTACAAAGGTCAACAATTGACCTAGTCACTATGGATAAGAAGAGGGAACTCGTAGTCTTATTCATCTCCTGGCTAGGGAAATGGAAAAACTTCCAAGCGGTTATTTGAAGAGTAGATCCAAGATAAAAAATTGAAAACTTTATGCTAGGTTAAGAAATGATGGACCAAGAATTATTGAAACTTAATAGATCACTCAAAATGAATAAAAAATTACAAATTGTTTATAGATTCATTTTGTATAGTTTCTCTCAAGTTTACTCAAGTTTGATCTATGCATGATAAAAAAAGAAATGAACAATGTCCATGTGCCCATCACGATCCATGTTTATTAATATAATTTCACTAAAGTTTCATCAATTTAGAATGAATGATCGAAATATAATGAATAATGTCTATGCCCCCATCATGATCCTAGATTTGATGAGTGTAAATTGGAATGAAAACTATTGGTCATTCAACGATAAACTATGTTGTATATGTTCATGAACCAATAGCATACCCTATGAATTTAAGAGTGTATATGAGTCAATATCACACATCTAAAAATGTGTATTGGTGTATGAATCAATATCATGCCTTAAAAATATGAAAGTGTGGATATATGTGCATGAAATAATATCATGCCCCCTCAATCTGTACCAACTAATATAAAATGTTATACATCTATTATGTTGAATTTAAGAGCATGTATCTCATATGTATGTGTATATAGAAACCTATAATTTTGTGTCCTTTAAAATTGTGTGCATATGTACATGCATGTGTACCCAAGTTTATATGAATATGTATTCAAGTATCTATAAAGTGAGTGCATGTGCATGATATATGCTCCTATAATCTGTATTGATGTGCCAATATATTTCATGTAACTCACCATATGGCATTTAAACCATTCTAAGTAATGTGTAATGTGACAAATCTTATAATATGAATCACATGTAATGTCAAACTCTGATAATTTGATTCATATGTAATGTGCGAAACTTTACTAATTTGAATCATGTGTAATATGCTAGAGTCTGATAATTTGAATCATGTGTAATGTTCCAAATTATTATAAACTAAAATTATGTAATAAGCCAAATTTATTCCTTCATTTTGATGTGAGGGATGTGGTTGTTGAATCGATCGTATCAAAATATGTACATAATTATATAATCTCGATGATTTGCAAAATTTTATGAACTAGTTTGAATTAGTTATTTAAAATATTCACTTTATAGAGTTGTATCATTTTATTTTGGATTTAGAATGAATTGATCTCTAAGAATTCATAGAGAGAGATAATATTTTGATATGTTTTCTCCTTGTATAATATATAATATTTTTCTAAGGCAATGGTGTGTATTTATAGTCAAGAATTCACCCATTTTGAAAAATTACGTCAACATTTTTGCAAGAGAGTATTAAAAAAAATGAAATATTTTATATTGTCATTAATAGTCATATAAATAATACCATATGAAAAAACACATTGTGTGTGTTCCAATGTAACTGATGAAGAGTGATTTAGATATATGGTGTTTGAGATGTCACACATAGAAGGTTCATAGGTATTAATTTAGAAATTAAACTAGTTGTAATTTCTAGTTGAAAAGTCAATCCATATAAACAAGTTGTTCATTTGTATGTTTTTTAGAATTATTTCAAGTTCTAGGTTGTAATTTTAAGCCTTTAAATGTGTTACCTCACTATTTTGAATATTTGAAAACTACCTTACAATCCTAGCAGCACAAGGACCTGACATGTATAAAATTTTCACCTATTTAATCCAACTTGTTTTGAAAGAAAATGTTTTTTTTCTATTTTTTAATTTAGGTGATTTTAGGTGGTTTTTGGCTATTTTAGAGAAGCAAGTGAGACAATATAGATCTCACTTTCGAGGGCACAAATGAGATAGCATAGCCTCTACCTCTATAGATAGTACGTGTAGCGATAGTGGTGAATCATATGCATTAGGTGATGTTTCCCAAATTTTTGAATCAATAATATTATATTGTAAACTTTAATCTGATTATATATGATGAGTTCATTGATTTATATCAAATGAGTGTCTATTAGCATTGTCTCATATGGTTTTAATTTTTGCATTTAATTTATGTTTATTTGATATCAAGTATATGCATAAATATAATAGTTGATTAGAATTTACGTTTATGTATTGTCTTGTATTAGATGTGATTTAATTATTGTGTTTTATATGTTTGTATATATGGCATGTGTAAAATAATATTGTATTCAACTAGATTGATTTATAGTGCTATATGTTATCCTTGGTGCTCAATAATGTTTTCCCCACTCACTAAGTAATAATAACTATAACCATGTGAAGCCAATTGTTGATCTTGTTGTGGAACAAATTGAATGAATTTTTTTCTATTGTTATTGTGAGATATTATTAACTTGTACTTTCCCTTGATATGCATATTATTGATTCACTTTTGGTATCCATACTTTTTTGGAAGGAGATGTAAATGTTCACACATTATAGTGTGCCTTATAATTTGTAACTTTGCCTTCTCTAGGTTCTTTTCCAGTTAGATCTTGAGTGACCATTGGTTCTATAATGGGAACGTCCTATGATAGATCATCATGGTTGAATGTGAAATATAATAATATATCCTATAAAAATCATTTGTATAACTATGATGGACTAATGTTTCCTTTCAAAAAATTCCTTGGAATGCCATGGTCTTCATCGAATGACTAGTAGATGAAGATGGAGAAGGGGGTCTTATTAACCTATTTTCAAATTTTCCAATTGTAATAACCCCTCTATTCACAAGTTATGTAATATTTTGTCATAATGTGTAACAATCATTTTATTGATGTCCATTAATACCCTGATAGATCCAAAATGGTTTTCATTTACCACTATATTTTCTCATAATGTGAAATAAGAACCTTGCCCTTGCCATTCCATTTGCCACTATATTTTTCCTTAGAGGAATTCAGAGTTGATGAAATTTGTGTAATGGAATCAAGGACACTTATATTATTTCTCTTGATAATTTTTGTTAAGTGATATATCTATTTCTTCATACATTTATTATCATCATGCCTAATTCTCTTGCAATAGGCACATTTGACATTATCTATCTTAGGTTTGGCACATAAAGAGGAGGTTTACATTTTTGATTTAGACATAACATAAGTTTTATAACCCTTCTTTTACTTATAATATTTATTTTATTCTTATCTTTACTACTTGAAGCCTTTTGGTTTTCATGACTAACAATCAGGGCATGAGACTTAGAGGACTTTAGTACCCATTTGAATGATCTTATCTTGCTTCCTATTCAAGTCTTTAGAAAAATAACCTAAGGACAACATGGTCCATGTAGTTCATAGGTCACTCTTAGTAGCATAGAAGGTAGAGACAAAAATAGAATAATCAGGGCCTAACTTGACAAGAATTGAAAGGATTAATTATTCATCTTTTCCTCTATGCCACACAATTTTAATTGCAACCTAAGTGACTTAAATTTGGTGAATAAGTATTGTATTATGTCAAATTTTCATAGAATCAAACTAATGAGATCATTATTCATCTCATGACCCCTCCTTATAACATGCTACCCAAAGAGTTCTTCTAGAATGGTTTAGACCTCATTTAGTGATTTTGTAGATTCAATGTGAAAGAGTAAGTTGGAAGATACAAACAAATATAATAGACCATAGAGCTCAACACATATATTAAAGTGATTAATCTTTTCATCATCTAGTGTCGGTTTATTTTCCATACTCATAGTTATTATGTGTAAGCCTTTACTCCTAAAAAATATTTATACTTTAGTTTTTCACTCATGATAATTATATGGAGTGAGAAGCAAAACCAAATTATAATCCATATTGTATTCAAAGAAATACATTTGCAGAAATAGAAGTGCAAGAGAAAATTCAAGGCAAAAATCAAACCTTCATTAAACAATCAACAATAACACCCCTTGATTACATAGGTTTCGCACTTTATATTTTAGTGCATATATAATTGGCACTTTTTAGTGTATACACAATCAACATTTTATATTTAGTGCATATAAAATTTGACAAGGGCTAAAAGTACCTTGTACTAGCAAAATAAGAATATTAAAATAACACCAATGCAAATATCCCAAAAAAATACACACTTCCAAAAAAAGTGGCACCTAAAAGGGATTTGCTTACAGAAAGTTGTATGCTTTACAAGTTCTTTCAATTAGTGTTTTTTTAATTTTTATACAAAATAAATTTTAGGGTTTTTCAAAAAACAATTACATAATTATTTTTGCACAATAAACCCTACCAAACCTATTTAGTCCTTTTGGGTTGGTTGCAACCATGGAATACACTCTCATGTTACCAAGGGCTAAAATTTAAAAATTAGGTGATGTCACTCTTTAGTTTTTATCCAAAACATGTCAAAGATGATGTCATGAGCACCAAAAATGTTTCTAGGGCTTATACAAAGTTAATAGTGGTTGGATTGACTTGACCATGCATGGCTTGGCCTTGGAAATTAAATACATAGATGGATGCAATATGTGGTCCATGACATACACATATAGCCATGGAACTATATATCATTACGCACATATCCATGTGTTATTGTTACAAATTGTTTATAAGTACACACCATCTAAAAATTGTAACTCTTATTGTGGTTGCTTCATATATATTTCCTCCTCAAGGTATTCATGAATAAATGCAATCTTCATATCCATCTGATGAACATCCCAATGATGGGTTATGGTAATGAAAAGAGTGAGTCAATTAGAGTTCATATTTACAACTGGTATAAAGGTATGGTGTAGTCAATGCTAAAAACCTATGAAAAACCTTTTGCTATTAGTCACACTTTGAAATTATCCACTAACCTATATACTAATTTTTTTTTATAGATCCATCTACATCAAACAAGTTTCCTTCCTTTACTAAGGTGAACCAAATCCCAAGTGTGGTTCCTAATCAAGGAGTTATACTCCTCATGCATGCATGTATCCCAATCAATATTTTGAGATGCCTACGAAATAACTATAGATTGGAGGAAGAGGTGATAAAGACATGTGGAACACCCCATAACTATGAGTGTGTCTTCTTGGTATCTAATGGATTCCCAACCCAATCACCTAAATTTTGTAGTGTCTATCTATCCGATAGAGGGCATGAATTCAAATAATTAGGAATAGATGTTCCTTAACCTATAAAAAGTGATTTGGAGAATAAGTATGTCAATCCTTATCTCTGTTATTGACATCTAAATTGAAAGAATAATCCTCATCTTCAAGAATCAACTCAAGGTGATCTAAATCATCAGAATTATCATCAAATCCTATGAGTCTGAGGAGGGAGAAGTGTCAAGTGTAGAGTCAAAAGGATTCTCCTGAAAATAAACACTCCTCCCAATGATCAACTCATATGTGGTAAGATAAATAATTTTATATCCCTTGACACAGTATGAATACCTAACAAAGATGCAAGGCCTATTTTGTAATTTAATTTTCCACTTGTGATAATTATATAGAGTGAGAAGTGGAACCAATTATAATCCATATCGTAATCAAATAAATATATTTGAAAAAATGGAACTGTAAGAGAAATCAAGGTACAAATTAAACCTTCATTAAAACTATCAACAATAACACCCCCTGATTATAGAGGTTTGGCACTTTATATTTTAGTGTGTATACAATTGGCACTTTTTAGTGCATATACAATCGACATTTTATATTTAATGTATTTAAAATTTGAAAAGGGATGAAAGTACCTTGTATTAGTAAAACAAGAATATTAAAATAACACCAATTAAATATCCCAAAAAATTACACAATTTCACAAAATGTAGCACCTAAAAATTAGTTGCTTATTATAAAGTTATGTGTTTTACAAGTTCTTTCAATTAGTGTTTTCTTAATTTTTGTACAAAATAAATTTAGGGTTTTGCAAAATATAATTATTTACATAATAAATCCTATAAAACATATTTAGCCATTTTAGGTTGGTTGTGAGCATTGGCTAAACTCTCATGTTACCAAGGGATAAAATTTAAAAATTGGGTGATGTCAGTCTTCAATTTTTATCCAAAACATGCCCAATATGATGTCACGAGCACCCAAAAAAAAATTAGGGCTTATGTAGATTTAACCGTGGTTGGCATGACTTGACCATGTGTGGCTTGGCCTTAAAATGAAATACATGGGTGGATGTAGTATGTGGTATATGACATACACATATGGCCACATAACCATATGTCATTGTGCACAGATACATGTGTTGTTGTTTTTGTAGACTATTTGTAAGTACATGCTATCCATAACTTGTAACTCATGTAGGGGAAAAAACATTTAGGAACATGAGTATAATATCAATTCACATAGGTTAAGTTTTTACAATTAAAATTCATAGACAAATGATGCATATCACACATAAGAGGTACAAATAAACACAATAAACTATGCAGATATGTTGGTAAGACATTATGTATAAGTATAGACAAGCAAGACTGTTAAACCACACATCATCCACCATTGTACAATACACATAGTATCAAGGTGATCAACATAGGTTGTAAATCATGTAGTTCATCATAATATCCACCATCACATAATACACACAACAACAAAGTGACCAATGAAGGCTATCAAGGTAGAGTGAAAAAACCCATTGTACAATCCACAGTGAAGAAACACACAACACATTGATGCATGTAAACTGAGGTCTTTCAAATATGTATATATCTCAAAACTAGTATCTACAACAAAAAAAACCAAAAAACCCTTAGTTTATTATAAAAATCCAAAATGATAAACTTTTTCAAAAACCTCTAGTCCTTTGAAATTGTACAATGAATAGTATAGAATAGTACCCGAGTAGACTAAAGACCTATAAAAAATGAGTATTTAAAAAAAAACTCTATTTGTGACAAATTAGCAGGTTATATTAAGGTTTTGAGGCCTTAAAAACTCAATGACATAGATTAAAATCCCTGTAAATACACTTATACAAAGATCATATCTCTCATTCTTTTTTGATTCTCTTGATCATCCAAGGATGCATGAGAAGAACATACTTAGAAAATAAAAGGTATATTATAAGAAAACTTAGTTAGCTAAGATTCTAAAATTCATTAAAATAAAACAAAGGTGTTTGTTTTACAAAAACCCACTTTGATGTCATGTCAGAATGAGCCACAATTTTTTAGAATGGGCCACGATCAAGAATCGTTAAGATTCAAACACACTAGACTCTTAACCTACAAAAAGAGAAAACCTTGAAATAAAAGAGGAACGAAACATGAGTAGAACAATAAATTGTATTCAGAAACAATGAAAATAGATTTGAGTAAAGGTACATTAATATAAGAAGAGAGGCATAAAGCCACCTATATTTGGCAATGTGAACACAAGACAATTACCAAATGAATAGTAAGTATCATATGAAAAAATATCAACATTGGTTGGTAATGACACGTGCATCTACACCAACCAATTTGACTAAAATTAGGTATGTGCATGTGAAACTTAATGACCTCATTATTACATCTAAGTGACCTTAATATTACATCTAAGCAAGCTAAATATATGTGTAAGAAAAATCATAAAATAAAATAAAAAAACCTACACTAACATCTTTCAGTGTTAGGAATTTAAATAAATTTGTATGAAATCATAGAACAAAAATCCAACAAACATCAAACAATTTAAAAATAAAATTATGGGTTCACCAGAATGTTTATATGTTTTATTTTTTATTTATCAATGAAATTCAATAAAACACATAAATGATTGAATACTAATTTAGATTACAAAATATACAAAGCCTAAGTGTAACATACAATAATTTACTAAATTTGAAATTAGGTATAAATAGTAATAAATAATGAAATATGTAAACCTATCTTGGCTTTGATTTATGTTGACTGTGCAAATAAATATGTAATGAAAAACTAACTAAAATGACCTATGAATTATATCGCAACTGAAAATATAATTTTTTAATGTATTTGGATAGGGCCACACTAGGTGTACAAAGATGCATTGTGGCCTTGTTTTTTACTATATCTTCATCCTAGTTGACTATGCGACTAATTTTTCTATGTGAACACTTGCAACTATATGAGAGGATGTTTTGATAACCAACATGTGTAGATTTGGTTCATATAAAACATATAAAATTAAAACCATATTTATTACACAATAAACCAATTTAGAATCAAATATAAAGGGAGAATTGGGCAAGAAGAATAGCTAAGATATCTTCAAAAAACCTCACATAATCTAAGTGTTGTCTACATATCCCAAAAGGGCCTTAGGCCAATGTAAGTCTCCCTCTTAGAGTAAGTGTGTGAATCTTGGCATTTGATATATGAATTCAAATAGATAGATTGAATTGAATGCTTGATAATAAGTTTTATTGAGCTGAAATAAAATGGCTTCATACTTGACCTATAATTGTTAGAATAAATTAGAATGGGAATTGGAAATAATAGTGCTCTTTTACTCAATGTGCAGTAGAATTACCAAATGATTTCTAGATGATGATTTAAGAGGCCTTAATGTGATTGTATATAATAATATTTGGAATATTTTATTTAAATAACCTTGATAAAATCACATGATATTTAATATGAAATGTCTCAAATTTAAAAATTTACCGTTGGAGCATGGGGGACAAGGTCACATTATGGCCATGTCTGCCTAGTGCAGTCTTACCCCAAAAGGACATAGGTTGTTAGGATTTGGTTGATAGTAACCTATAAGTGGAATAGGGATGTGTGAATGATGTTTATAGTAATTGAAAGATAGTAAATAGACTAGTGAAGGCTCTCATAGATATTTCAAGTCAACAAAATGGCGAATAAACTAAGTGAGGTAAAGATGTCAAGATTAAACATTGTCAAGAACTTAATGATTAAATTTGAGGGTTTACAACAAGAAGTGAAGTATAAAATTATTTTTGTCTCCCATCATAATTTTTTGATTAGTTGAGTTCATGCCTCCTTATACCTTAGCACTAGATCCCCTAAACACCTTGAAATTACTTGAAGATACAATTACTCTACTATTAAGAGTTGAAAATTTTGAAGGTTTGATTTTAACTTAGATACCAAACACCATGATAACCGATTTCATATTTACAAAATAAAATGGAGTAATTATTTTAAGAAGCATCATATGAATTGAAAATAATTTCCTACTGAAAGGAAGTCAACATTGCATTTTGACACATTAAATGGTTACCTTGAAGTCTATAAAATAGCATAATATAAATCATTTATGAAAATAATATTTCATAATTTACTCTTATATTTTGTCTATACCAATTCCCAATCCTCTTAAAATAAATAAAGATAAGATCAAAAGATAAAGGAGAAATATGAATATCTAAAGAAAATTTAAATGTTTTCTCCTAACAAAGGGTGATCAAAGTCCTCCATTGGGGCTATAGACATTTGGTTGGCGATGAAACAAGGCCTAAAGTAGAACCAAATGTATCTCTATCAAGGCTATGCATGATTGGTTGGTAGAAGAGTGATTCCCAAGCCCTCCCCCCAAGACAATGATTTAACAAAATGAAATACCTTTCAGAAGTTCGAATCATGAAAATTACTCACATGATATATATAAAAAGCTCAAAGGTAAAGAAATATGAATCACCCCCCCCCCCCCACACACACACACATTAAATTTTTGGCTATATTAATTTTATTATGTTATTTGTTGAAACTAGCCCAAATGTTTCATTTTTCTTTGATAATGTAAAACCAAGAATTATGAGGTATAAACACTCAAGTAGTGTTTTCCTCGCATAGTCAACATTTGTTGTAGTCAACACAACCCCATTTTTTTATGAATAAAGACCCACTTCGTGGCCTAAAATAATTTTTTCAAATTTGGGTTCCATTGGACTTTGGCTTTAACTTTTAATTTTTGATTCAATAATCCCTTTTTTATTATTGAAATATGGATCAAATCGATATCTAGAAAATGAGTTCAAGTCAAATATTTTCAAAAATGATGGGTCTTTTCAAGGATTAATGATATATAATTGGCCATGAAAATGCTATCCATTCACCTTTTTCATTAAATGGGACATAATTCACTCTATTAAATTTATGAGATAATTAGAATTGAGATTATTCTTTCTTTTCACATCTTCGCAACACTCAATCATTCATCTACTTTGTTAGATTATGATTATTTGATCATTAATTTTTTTGTTGTGATGGCCTTCTTCATATTGATTTTTTTATTTTGTGTTCCTTCACAACATTTTTTTAGGTCACAAGGATGTGAATCTATCATAACATGCTAAATGTCTTAATTGCATTCAACATGTATCACACACTCTTTACATTATCCACACACTAGGTTGTTTCATAGTGAGACACCAAACTAGTCAGAGTATGCCACATATCTTTATTGAGTACCATGTGGTATATTTTCATGTCTTCATAATTTTTTCACTCAAACATATGAAAAATCTGAGTTGTGAAATCCCTGAGACAAACTTCAATTGCCACTTGTCATGTTTTGCACTTCCACACCTTCGCATTTATAAAGATGTCTATGTTGAGCCTAAGGACAACAAGGTTGTAAATAAATCAGTATATGCCATATTTTAGTATTTTTTGGCTTTACCACTTCATATTGTACATAAAAATAAATGGATTGGCATTTTGAGGATGCAAGCTAGTAACTACACATTGCATGTCATCAAGATATTGCACATGTACCATGCAATGGCATTTAAACTACACTGAGATAGAGGGCCACTAGACTTTAATGAAACTAAAAGGATACATGTGGGACACCCATGAACACTCACACATTGACTGAGCTGGAACAAATCTTTCATAATAGGCAAAAAAATAGACACATGGATGGCTAATAATAATCCAATGAACCTGATAAAACACATGATTAAAATAATTTATAATAGGAAAATGATTTGTAATTAATGCAAAAAGTCACCTTAGCATTAAATACACATAAAAAATTATTCCACTTCATTATTTTAATATTGAAAGCAGGAATAGACAAATGAATAAGCTAAGTCATCCAACTTCCATTACCTTAAAAAACCTATTATAATCCAATTGCCTAGTGATTTTAAGAGCTTGAAAATGATCCAAAGCTGAAGGTATACACAAAAAATAATAATAATTAACATAATTAACAAATTGAAGGCTATGGATTCATGTATATTCTCAAACAAAAACTACCAAAGGTTTATAAATACCTGATTCTTTCGAGATGTCACAAGGAACATATTCAAAAACTATAGTGCAATTTATGATGAAGTGACCAAGGCTAGACATTTTTTGAGGAAGAGAGCCCCAATTTTGAGGATGCCACCTACCTATATTATTTTTTATCCATGAAACAAGCTAGACTTCATTAAATTATAGCTAAGCCAAAGGTATTCCCATGTATCGACTTGTTTCACAATATCTTTGTTTAAACCCAATACATGGATAACTTCATGTTGTCATTGAAGAAGAACAAGATAACATTCTTAACTAGACTAGCCATAGATATCTATTATCAAATGCCCCAACCAAATTATCTATGAAATCAATAGTTTGTGTCTCAATGGCTTACCTAGAAAAACCTCTGAGAACTATTAAAATATTGGACAGAAAACCTAGAGAGATGGGTTAACTGGGAAGATGTCAACATCATAAATATTCACCAATTAATATAGGGTGTCCAAATTGGTATGGATCTCATAAATTGAGTGTAATTTCCCCCCCAACATTTCCCATTTCAACAAGGTATGGATGCCCCTCCTATATATGATCATTAATGATAGGAAGATTCTAGCTTTTAGGGAGGTCATCACCTTCAACATTAAGCAATGAGTCTAAGGGTTAAGCAAAGGTGAAAATTTTTACATTATTTCATATTTGGTAGATGCCACCTATGCCATAATATAATTTTATAATATTATACAATGAACCCTTTCACTAGGGACATTAACGCATCATGATTTTATAAAGATGTATCATCACAAGTTCAAGAAATACATGCAATAGATTTGTGATTATTATTATCCCCTTGTTTATTGGGTTGTTAATGAGGATCCCATATTGACGCTATTTGACGAAATGATAAAATCCATCATGATCATTGGGCTCTATTGGTATTACCTTGACTTCATGGCCATCATGATAGAGGGAGTGTTGGTGTCACCCCTCAGGCTACCCATCTACATTATATAAAAGTTGGTCAAAAAAAGTATTACATACCAACTTCTCCATAGGGTCACCTTAGTATGAAAAGAAAACAAACATGCACATTGACCCTTGATGCCTTGCAAGATAGGCATAAGCATATTTTAGGTTTGAATAAGGTTGAACATAGTTACAACTCATAGTTTGTCAATTAATCTAAATAACAATGACCTAGACCATTATGATCCAATGGGGAGAGTTGAGTCTCACATAAATGCCTTTAAAGTTAAGGTGTATATCATATACAACCAAAACATGTACCCTCATGACTGGGTTTTCATTAATGTAGAGGATAATGAATACGTGAAGTTTTAAGATGGATATTTCTAGCCTTATACTCACACCAACCCAAATAGGGAAACTAAGGTATATAGAATAAAGATAAGGGGATCCTAAATCCTAAGAGGACTCATTAAGTATAGAGGCTAATTTTAGAAGGAAAGCATTGCAGAGCCAACCACCACCAACACCTTTCCAAAGAGTCATTCAAATGTAAGAGGTAACTCAACCTTTCACTCCCCACTCCACTTTTGTGTCTCCTTATTTTATGGTAATATTATACATTCATTATCCTTATGCATCAAAAGTAGCATAAAAATCCTCTCAGACTCCCCCTCCCTCTCCTTCAATGTATCCACTTTAGGATGCCCTAATAGGCACCCCTCTAATGATAACTTAAGTGAATATTATTTCTACATAGACCATCACACAATGTATCCCCATCACCATTATGCCCAAATCCACCCCATCCACACTTATTATACAAGTAGTGACATCACCCATTTAGGGTAGTGTGACAACCATGTTCTTCACTATAGTCACATCAATGTCTCTATGGAGATAGACTCATATGCTAATAATGGAACCAATCATAGTTTAACCAACATCTAAGGTCACTATTATACCTAAGCTCCCAAGTATTATTGCACATCCCATCTCAAAACCTAAGAATCTTTAGGGAAAATGAAATTGGGCCCCATTTTATATTAGCCAAGCTCAATGGGGAACTCAACAATCCATTATATAGATGAAAACTTAATTCTCCCCACCTCCAACTATGAGCACTCCTCTCCCAACTAAAACTTCTCCTCCACCATTTCCCACCCCTCCTTCAACACAAATACCTACTTCCATAGCTTCATGTATAGCCTTTGTCATGATATATCCCATAACATCCATTTCTAAGCCTCCCCTATTCTTTCCATCACCCATTGCATTGGTTACATCAACCTCACCTCCCACCACCTAAATATCAAAAGTTAAAGGAGATTGAATGGAAGACATACAATTGGGCAAGACCCAATGAAAATGGATGGTGATATTAAATGAACTTGAGGTTAAATTTGAATTTAAAAGATCCACTGGTAAGCTCAAACGAGTAACGAGGATAAAAATCACAAAGGGGAAGACTTAGTCCTTCCATGAGACTAAGGAAGAACTATTCACCCTAATAAGAAAGAGAAAAAGGTAGACTATGGGAGGTGGATGAATTTGTAGAGGATTTTGAATCTATGGTAAGTACCATCAGTGAATTATCAAAAAGGGTTGTGTTGACCATTTTGGTCCTACAGGCCAAAATCGGTCTCCTTCTTCCCCTGCTGTTCTGAGCCAGTTTAAATTTGGTTTGCACAAGTCTTTCGGCAAAAGGATGAACCAGTTCAAAGAATGCAAGGATTTTACAAGGCTTATTTAGACATTTTGTTTAAAGAAATTCACAAGGAAAGAAGCCAAAAATGTTTAAGACAATTTTCCTTAAGGTTGGAAAAGGTGGTTCAACGTCGGGGTTCAACAGCATGATCTTTCCATGAACTTTGAACTTTGAACTTTGAACCATTGTTGGTTCAATCGGTTGATTCAATCAGAAGGTTCAAAGGGCCAAAGGAGGGCAGAAAAACACTTAGAAAGAGGGCCAAAAGGCAAAGTTTTTCCTTCGGAGAAAAGCCTGAGGCAAAAGAAATCCAAGGAAATTAAAAGGAGGAATTCCTTTAGACTTTTTGTCTAAAGGTATTTGTTGGAGGTTTTTTCCTGAAAGAAAGAAAGGGCCAAAGGATCACTTCCAAAAAACTCGAAAGGTAGGTGCCCTTGTGGGGGGCACCTAGATGACAAACAAGACCTCTATAACTTTTTTGAAGGGTAATTTTGGAGACCAAGCAGCCCTTACGGGAGGGCAAGTGATGAGCAAATAAACCATTGAAAAAGTCCTAAGGGTATCCTTGGACTTGATTTGCCCTTGTGGAAGGTAGTGTGTTCCTTTGAGAAAGTGAACAAGGCAGAAAAGGAACCAAACCTTGAAAGATTATCCTTCGAAAAAAAAAAATTGGCAAAGAGACAAGGCAAATCCTTTGGACAAAATGCCCAAAGGAATTCCTTCAAACATTTTGTTTGAAGAAATTTGCCTGATGGAAAAGCCCGATAGAAAGTAGCAAACTAGAAAATACATAAAGGAAAGATTTCCTTTAGATAAAAAGTCTAAAGGAATTCCTTCGGACATTTTGTCCAAAGGATTTGAGAACCAAGGGAGTCCGAAGGACCCCGAAGGGCAGGTGCCCTTGCGGGAGACTCTCAGTGACCGTGAAAGGGACCATTTTCAAACCCCAAAGGGACACCCTCCCTTCAGGAGGGTTCAAAGACTAAGCCCGGTCAAAGGAACACTTTGCCAAGAAAGTTGAAGGAAAGTAAAATCGAAGGAATTGACCAAGGGGTGACGGGCCTGAAGACGTCAAAATTGAGCATTGTGGACTAACCGTTAGAATATAGATGTCCGATGACGTCCCTGTAGATGTCAAATTTAGGGCAATAGAATAGCCGTTGATTTTGAAATGCTTGAGCACAAACTTGAAAGAATTCAAAGGCTTTAGGGCCAAAAGGAAGAGCCTGCTGAGAAAAGAGCCCAAGGAGTCAGCAAAAGGATGATAAGATAGCCCCAAGAGCTCAAATTCCAATAAAAGACAAAGCTAGGAAGAGACAAAATAGTGAGATATGGACAAAACAACCCAGGTGCCAAAAGGGAGGCATCGACAGGAGAGTTATTCTAGTAATTGAAACAGTCTTTGCCAAGTAATTACCAATAGTATTGGAATAACCAAGAGATGCATCAAAGGGAGCTAGCCCTTATCTAGAGATTCTCCCCTCAATTTTGCCAGACCCGGCAAGAGGGGAGTCTCCATTTTGCCACGTGGAAGAGAGAAAGCCCAGCCTTCTCTCAAGGGTGCAATCCACAGCATCAACAATTTTTGGCACACCCGGTGGGACCTATTTTTGTCCAAAGAGTTGAAGAATTTTGGTGTGTTCTTCAACCAACTAGCCTTGGGAGGATTTTTTCATCAACACCAATGGCGACTCCAAGTTGAATCAGCTCATTAAGTAGTCCTAGTGCCATCAAGAAATCATAGTTTGGTATGTATAATTCCATTACTCAGAAGCATGGACCTTGTTTTCCTTCATATAACTTTGATCAAGCTCAGGTTGTTCATGGAATCACTTCAAAAAGCTCTCCCAGTTGCCCTTCACCTAGTGTAAAGGAAGTAACGTTGGAGTTTGAGAAACAAGTGATGGAGATAAACATATTGGAGGAGTAGGATAAATATCAGCAAGAGCTTATGTATAAAGAGGAGTGCTTATTTAAGCAAGCTCAGGCCTTGCAATCCATGAAGGAGGAAGTAGCAAAATGGAAGAGTCCATTCATTCAAGGCATTAAGCCTTGTGTGCCTCCTCCTATTCTAAATAAAACCCCCTCTTGTGTACCAAATCCTTTCTACCAAATAGCACTTGCTCACTTTAGCTCATCCGATGCATTAATCACTCCTGCTCTTAATCTCTTGCACCTAGCTTTTCAACACCAAAGGGCATTAGAGCAACCTCCCATGGGAATGAACCTTCTCAATTCCTTAGGTTGTGAATCCTCCTTTGAAAGGAATACCATGAACCAGCACATCTCTCTTCTAGAAACTCTTCTTGTACATCAACAGTCTCTTCCTAGTCTTCCTCAACCTCCTCAAGTATTTCAACATGATGTCAAGATTCCAAGTTAGAGGAGGGAATACCATGAACCAGCTCAGGGCCTTAAAGAAGATAAAGTTGCTCTTGCTCATGGTGTTCCTCATAATCTCCAAGAAAGGCTCTTCTAAGAGAATATATCTAGGCAAATTGTAGAGTTGGAGTCCAAAATGAGGTTCCTCAACCAAGGTGTGATGGACAGTTTAGACCAAACAATAGATTCCATGTCTGAACACACCCCATCTACACTCTTTTAAGAGAGCTATCAAGCCACATCTGATATAGATGAAGTGTTGGCCAAATGGAAGGATGAGAATCATTCGATTCTAGTTCAAGGATTGCCTCCTCTTCCACATAAGTTTGTCCATCAACCCTCCACTCCATTCTTCCTCAAGGAGGAACCTGTTTTGAAAGAGGCAAGTGAAGAAGAGAGGATCCAATTTGTAGCTACCCACGAGGCTATCATGAGTGATAATGAGGGTGAGATCATCATGGATGCTCCCTTTGAAGACATCATCAACATTGGAGAAGACACAGGTCATGCATACATGCGGATGTTTCAACAATATGAAGAAGAGGTTGACAAACTTTATCTATGAACAATGGATGATGAGGAAAGTAAGCATGTTGAGCTCTCTCCTCCCTTGTTTGATGAAACTCCTTGTTGCTTTGATGAAGAGAATGACCATGCCATGGAACCTGAGTTGGAGGAGGATTAGGAGCATGTCTGGGAACAAGTAGAGACTCTGGTCTTTGAGCAAGAAAAGGAGAGGCCTATCAAATTTGATGAAATCTTTGAAGAAGAGAGCCCTGAACAAGAAGGTGATGTTTTGTGGGATGAGCAATCAGTGTATGATCTCATTTCAGACATCATAATAGTCACCCTTCTTCAAGAAAGCCATGATGAAGTAGAGGATCAGTTTGATAGGGTTTTCAATGAAACAGAAGGGGACAAGTCAATCCATGATGCATATCAAGGGGCTTATGGTGATAAGCTAGAAGCCATTGATTTCTTGATGAAACACACTAGCATGAAGGGCTAGCATGAGGTAGTCTCCAAATAGTGAAGCAAATACATAGATGTTGGAGACATGTTTGACCCTAATCCACTCGAATACAAGCCAATCAAGGTGGCAAGCAAGAAGAGTAAGTCACCAAATCTCCATTCCATTCAGTCACTTGTCTGGCACCATAAGTTTTCTTGCCATGAAGGAGACTTAAGAAGTTTTCCCTTTGATCCAGGAGGGAGGAAAATATACATGGTTAGCTGTACATAGTAGTTTGCCTTCAATTTTTCTTTCTGTATTTTCCTTAAGTGTTGTTTGCATAGGTGTAGTGTTTTTTAGCCTTTGTTGTGTATGTTTTCCTTTGTGTTTGAGGTAAATTTTTCCTTTGTGTTTGAGGTAAATCTTTTTTGGTTCATAGGTCTTTAGAAAGTTGTTGATAACTCTTTTCAAGTTGTGTTCTGACTCTGTGCCCAATGGAATTTGAGGCTACTGGTTTCTTAAGCATAACAGGCATGCTTCCCCTGGGAATCACTAATTTGTTGACCATTTTGGTCTTACAAGCCAAAATCAGTCTCCTTCTTCCCCTACTGTTCTGAGCTAGTTCAAATTTGGTTTGCACAAGTCTTTCGGCAAAAGGATGAACCAATTCAAAGAATACAAGGCTTCTTCAGATATTTTGTCTGAAGAAATTCACAAGGAAAGAAACCAAAAATGTTCAAGACACTTTTCCTTAAGGTTGGAAAAGGTGGTTCAATGTCGGGGTTCAACGGCATGATCTTTCTAAGAAATTTGAACCATTGTTGGTTCAATCTGTTGGTTCAAAGTGTTTGGTTTAATTGGTTGATTCAATCGAAAGGTTTAAAGGGCCAAAGGAGGTGGAAAAATACTTAGAAAGAGGGCCAAAAGGCAGAGTTTTTCCTTCAAAGAAAAGACTGAGGTAAAAGAAATCCAAGGAAATTTAAAGGAGGAATTCCTTCAGACTTTTTGTCTAAAGGTATTCGTCGGAGGTTTTTTCTTGAAATAAAGAAAGGGCCAAAGAATCGCTTCAAAAAAAATTGAAGGGTAGGTGCCCTTGCAGGGGGCACCTAGACAATAAACAAGACCTTTGTAACTTTCTTGAAGGGTAATTTTGGAGACCAAGTAGCCCTTGTGGGGGGGGCAAGTGATGAGCAAATGGACCATTACAAAAGTCCTAAGGGTATCTTTGGACTTGATTTTTCCTTGCGGAAGATAGTGTGTTCCTTCAGGAAAGTGAACAAGGCAGAAAAGGAACCAAACCTTGAAAGATTATCCTTTGGAAAAAAATCTACAGCAAAGAGACAAGGCAAATCCTTCAGACAAAATGCCCAAAGGAATTCCTTCAGACATTTTATCAGAAGAAATTTGCTCGATGGAAAAGCCCGACAGAAAGTAGCAAGCGGGAAAATACATAAAGGAAAGATTTCCTTCAGACAAAAAGTCTGAAGGAATTCTTTCAGACATTTTGTCTGAAGGATTTGAGAACCAAGGGAGTCTGAAGGACCCCGAAGGGTAGATGCCCTTGTGGGAGACTCTCGACGACCGTGAAAGGGACCTTTTTCAAACCCCAAAGGGACACCCTCCCTTCGAGAGGGTTCAAAGACTAAGCCCAGTCAAAGGAACACTTTACCAAGAAAGCCGAGAGCCAAGAAAGCTGAAGGAAAGTGAAGCTAAAGGAATTGACCAAGGGGTGATGGGCCCAAAGATGTCAAAATTGAGCACTGTGGACTGGCCATTGGAATTCAAGCATCCGATGACGTCCCTGCAGATGTCAAATTCAGGCAATAGAATAGCCATTGATCTTGAAATGCCTGAGTGTGAACCCAAAGGAATTCAAAGGCTTTAGGGCCAAAAGGAAGAGCCCGCTGAGAAAAGAGCCCAAGGAGTCAGCAAAAGATGATAAGATAGCCCTGAGAGCTCAAATTATAGGAAAAGACAGCCAATAAGAGACAAAATAGTGAGATATGGACAAAATAGCCTAGGTGGAAAAAAGGAGGCATCAACAGGAGAGTTAATCTAGCAGTTGAAATAGTCTCTGCCAAGTGGTCATCAAGGAGCGTGAACAATGAAGACATGGCCTATATTTTCCACACTTTGCATTGATGAGCAGATAAACCGCATGAATATCTTGAAGGAGCGGTCTTGTTAGCAGACAAAGAGGTGCGGCCCATGCTTTCACAATAATGTTTGAATGCCAAAGTCAAGACTGTCAGCCAACACAACATTCTCTTTCAGTGGATTCCTCTTGATAATGCTCTCAACGCACATGGGCCACTTGTAAAAGGGTGTCATTGCTTCTTCTCCCTTGATGTATATTGTAAACTCTCATTTTTGAGAAGGATCGATCTCTCATTTTTGTATGGCATAGCCCTACCAAATTTTCACCTTGAATCAATAAAAGGCATTTTACCTCTATTTGGTTGGATATATCTTTGAGTGTGCCTAAGTATTAACCTTGTGTTCAGTCATTTTTCCATGATGCTTTCACAAGCTTGATACCAACACACCTGGTATAGACAAAGTGCCATTTCTGCAAGTAATAAGAAGAGTTGTATCTAGAGTGCAAAGATAGGAGAAGGTTACCAGATAGTGTGTTTTCCTACAGTGTTTGTGGTAAGTTCATTTTTTGTGTGTCTTCATTAAGCCTTCTTGTTAAGTTCCCTACAGTCTGGTCTTTCCAGCAAATAAAGTGTATGTATGTCCCCTTCTGAGATAAAGTGCGAGCAAATGAGTAGATCAAATTTTTTTGGTGCATCACCGTATTAATCTAGGTTCTATTTTCAGTAATCTTTCTCTCTTTTCAACCCCCCCCCTTTATTTATATATTAGCAATAGTAATGGAATAACTTAGAGATGCATCAAAGGGAGCTAGCCCTTATCTAGAGATTTTCCCCTTAGTTTTGCCAGACCTACAGGCAAGAGGGGAGTCTCCATTGTGTTGTGTGGAAGAGAGAAAGCCCAGACTTCTCTCAAGGGTGCACTCCACAGCATCAACAGGTTGTTTAGGGCATGAAACAAATAATGTAAATACTAGAACCTCATATAAGAGCTTCAATGTCTGAGAATGTCACCGTAGAGGTAAAAGGGGCACTCAAATTATTGTATGAGCTCTTAGTAGAGAGTTACTAATAAAATGGAAGGGGGGAACCTTGGAAACATAAGGTAAAGATATATATGGACCACATTTCCAATTTTAAGGTTAAAATAACTCATTTAGCCAAAATTTTCAAAAATGAAGTGTTACCATAGTTAAAATTCATGACTTTGTGATATTGGGGCATGTCAAATTTGGATGATACACATGAGGACATCATTACAAATTTGGTAGAATAAAGGAGCACCATCCTTTATGCCATTGAAAATGTAATGGATGCAATTTTACATTTTTTTCAAGAGGATATAATTATTTCATTATCTAATCCAAATGGTCAGCTTGATTCTTTCATCAAAATTTTGGTCAAATTAGCCAATTTTATGACAATAAAACAACAAGGTCAAAGAGGCAAATAGAGGAGGTAGTGTCAAAGTCATTGACTCGGTAAGTCATGCCAAGGAAAAGGTTGAGTATGTGGAAGCAATAAGAGGAACCTTATGGACTCCTTTGGCCAACCACACATTTCACTTGAACAAGATAAAGGGGTTATTCAAAACTCCCATAATTAATCTATCTAGGATATATTAAGACTATTAAACATATGCCAAGGCCATGCAAACTCATCATGCCAACATCATTCAGGCCGGTGGTGCTCAAGTCAGTACTCTTTTGGGTGATACTTTCCAACTTAGCAGCCCTCCAGGTGGCACTTATCAAACCTTGGTACTATGAATGAGATAAGTATTTTAGGTGACACCCTTAAGACTAGCACTTTATAGACTTCATCTAGGACACAATGAAATGGAGTGAGGGCTAATTTTGATTATTCTCATTTTGAAATATTGTAACTCTATTGCCTTATAGATTTTATTCATACCTAAAAATAATTGTAAAGTTACTTATATTTATAGTTAACACAAAGTAGGACTCATCTGGTGATGGGAAAAAATTTAATTCATCCCTAATAGGATAGTGGGTCGGGTAAAGGGACAAGAATAGTTACGAAAGGTTTATCCTCAGAGATTAAAAAAGGAAAGGAAGACCCATGTTTGTTGTCCTAATTTGTAATATTGTGTATAGTGGGCCTTTCCCCTCCCTTGAGTAATGTATATTTGTCTCTTCTTTAAGGGTTTAGTTGTAATGAACTCATTTATTAATAGTGGGATAAAGCCATATGCATAGTATAAATGCACTCTTTGTAATTGAAAATGCAGAAGACACTAATGAAAATATAGAGGAAAAACTTATAAATTTGATCAATATTGTAGGTTCTCTTTATTTTCTTTCATTTTTTCTCAATCCTTAGCATTGATATGGTAGATGTTAAATGTATTTTAGATTATGTTATCAACTCTAACTGTTTGTGTGGATTTAGTTACGCTATGTTAACTACTAACCTGATGAATTTCATCAATTTGTTATGTTAATCTGATTTTCATAGGTGAATGTGTTGTACTAACAATTTTTTATGACATTTTATCTCCTGAAGCAATATTGTAGAGATTGTGCTCATCATGAACTTTTCCTTAGACTCCCTACCATGTATGTTCTAGTTTGAGGTTAAGCAGAACTACATAGATAGAGGTAAACTTTAGTCGTATTAAGAAATGTTCCATGTAAGCATCAATGTCTCATAAAGTCTAAGGGTCTTCTCTTTCTCTACCTACCCTTCTTTCCCTTTTGTGTTGCTTTTATCTGATCTTTATTTATAATTTAGGTGTCACTGTGAATATTTGTTTTGGGTAAAATTGATAGGATTCAGAGATAGTGTGGATTATTTTAACACTAGATCAATCTCTATCCATGGTATCATATGTGTTGCTCACAAAATTATTCCAAACATGTTACGTAGGAGAGTCCAATACTACAATTTGTGATGCCCTAGATTGTCTCTGATAATCTTAAAATGAGAGAAATTTTATCCCGTTAACTTCCCCTAAGGTGTGTATAAAACATACATCAACAAGATAAACCTATAAATTATATATCTTAAAAGAAAGGGATTACATACGCCATGTGTAAGATAGAAAAATAAATAATTGATGTATAATCATAGGAATGCAACCATGTATATAATAATCATTGTTTGCCCATATGAATTCGAGTATAATCTATATAATCCCAAATGTTGCATGCTATAAGTAAATAAGATATAAGTAATTTAAGAACAATAATAATAAGATGCCACCCATGGATAGCGTATGAAAAATTTAAGCACAAGAGTAACAGTTTTCCCCATGTGGGCAAGGTGTAAAATTCATAAAGAAGTTTAGGATTCTTAAATTTAATCTTAAGACTATCAGCGACATGTATGCAATAGAAAAATTACTGAAATTTATAAAATATAGTGCACATATTTTATCCAAGTATAATGACTATCTATATTTATATTTAAAACTTTTTGACAGAAATGTCAATATTATAACAATAACACTTTCAAAGAAATTAATCTTACACATTAATTTTACGTATCCTTTATATAAATAAGAAAATATGTTAAAATTAAAAATTAGAAAAAAAAAATTACTTGCACAATAAATCTTTTTAAAATTATACTTTTTTATTAATTATAAAAATCAATTAAATCAATAAATTAACAGATATTCTTTTCTACTAATAAAATATAAATATATATAAAATTAATATCTTCTATATTAAAAGAGAAAACTCGAACCCCATTATTGCTCATATAATTCTTTTGACTTTTGCTCATATAATTCTTTCCAATCTCAATTCATTGTTGTGACCGTTAGTTTTGGAAAGAATACAAGTAAAGAAGAAATAGAAGCGTCTCTTTTCAAACTAGAATTATTACTAGTACGGAAATTATATGAAACAACGGGTATGAACACAAGAATTTTACCTCCTTCATTATGATATTGCTTTATTGATGTGATACATTTGTGAGGGAAGCATATGCTTCTTAGACTAATGGAAAATTATTTAGGGTTCCCTTGGACTTTTTATCCCCTACGGATAAGATGCACATAAAGTGTCTTACACATGAACTTGAATAATTTTAGACCATAGAAAAGTATAACCACAAAATATTTATTAAAGGTTTCAAGATATACACAATGGAATATATAACTTCAAAAGTTAATTGATATCAAACTTAAATAATAACTATTAAGGTTAAAGATTCACAATGAAAACTCTGAAAAAGGAAAATTTCTTGAGCAAAAAGTCTTTAACATAGAGTCTAAAGTTCATTTTATATACATGTTGCAAAAGATTTTTTATAAGAAAAAGAGACTAGGTGGGAAGTGAGAAGTTCAAAATGTTCGATTGCATTCACTAAACTCCTCTCTCTATTAACAAATGCTTGTGGTCTTTATGTATTAAGGGGGTCCTTTTATATTGTTATTATTAATATAATTATATGAGGAAAAATTTCATTAGGTTAAGGACTAGTCATAGAGGCCATCTTTAGATGACTTGAAACACACAAATAAAATCGCCTCAAAAAATAATCTAATCAAAATTCATGTTGGTTGAATAGGATCATGCCATGTGCACAAATGTCCACCATATAATTTTTCTACACAGAACATGGGTTTTCCTCAAATGGAAAGTAATCTCCTCATCCAAGATGATATGTATCCTTTGAATCAACAATTCTTGATCCTTTTGCAAAATTGTGTGCATCTTCAAAGGTCCATGTCTAATGTAATCATATACATGTCTTTTAATTTTATGTCATTTTTTTCATTATGGGTAAACGCTTTTACAGAGTTCGGAGCTATGAATCAGGTGAAAGAGGGTTTTGACGGGGCCCTACGACACAATAAAAAAACATCTAAAACGACAAGATACCACCCATAGAAATACCACACCCTAACATGAGCTTAAGTACAACCAATGCAACCCTACCACTAAAAAACAACTACAAATGACATCAGCAAGAAATCTGCCAAAAGTCAACGAACCAGTGAAGCTCAGCGAAAACTCAGTGAGTAAACAACATCCAAAAGAACAACATACACCAAGAAATCGAATATAAAAAACACAACCAAAAAAAATCATTTTAAAACTTTTGCTCGATCAACATACACCAAAATCCTTTCGACCAAACAAAATCTTGATCCATTACATTATTGAAGACTACTTAAAAGAAACCATATGTAATGATATTGTTCTCAGATAGAATCCTTTATTATTTGTGGGGGACTAATGGCAGCCCACCCTCTCTCTTCATTGGAGGGTCTAATCCTCTTCTTATTTAACAAGGGCCCTCTAGCCGTTGGATGAAATCCAATGTGCTTTACTTGCCTCATAAATCTTTGCTCGTCGTCCATATGGACAACCATAATATTTCTTTATTTCTTAAAGGGGTTAGGCCCACATAGAAAACGGAAGTAAAAACCAATGTTGAAACCGTTCACATCAATATAAATCATTGCATGTGTTTTAGGAATGTGGCATGGTGCCATTCACTCATAGTGAAATGTCACAAAGGAGACAAACTCATTGGAATGGGTGATTAAAGTCCCCATTTTGGGCATCCAATTTTAAAATGGGTTGGAAACCCCTTATCTAATCTCATTTCTTTCAATAAAATAAAATAAAATTCTAATCTCATTCGACCCAATGCAATGTCATTCAAGGTATCTCCTTTTCCAGGGGGCAAGAGAGAATAAAAATATCCTCAAACAAACATATATCATTCGAGTGCAAAGAGAGAATAAAAATTTATTTCATATATAAAGACAAGAAAATAAGAGAAATGGCCCCACAAAAAGCAAAAGTTGGCAAATTTTGTTTCAGTTTGGACCAAAAAAATTCTAAAGGTTGGCAATTAGCAATGGCCATATCCCCTATAAAATCATTGTCCTTGTGTAAATAAAAATGGCCCATATACATCATATTATGAATTTAAAACCTTTGACTTTAATTTAAGTTGGAAAAGTTAGTTTTTTTTTGTTTTTTTTTTAAAGGATTTGGGCAATAATCTATGGGTGATGGATTTGGATTTGAGAAGAAAGGAATTTGTGATCTTGATATTTCGAAGAATTTTTTTTAAAAAAAAAAAAAAGATTTGGATGAGAATTTATAAGTGATGGATTTGGATTTGAGAATGGAGGACTCTGTGACCCTGATATTTTGAAGAATGAGGATGGGGACCAGGGCCCAAATCTACATGAAGGAAAGGCTATTGTCAATGGCGACATTGAAACAAGGACATCGATAGGAAAGTTTAAATTTAACCCTTTCCTGAAAGGGTTGAGTGGGAAAGGGACCCTGATTTTAAGGAGGATTCACAAAGAAGATATGAGAACTTGAGAAAAAGGCTTAAAAGCCAAAAACTAACAAACATTGACATGCTCTACCCTTTGGAACCATGTGTTGATGAAGAAGGCCTCCAATTAAATGTTCTTGACAAGGTGGTTGACAGATCCTCTACTAGATTTGAAAATACACTAATGGGAATTTTTTAAGGGTTCAGGTCGAATATTGACATTTTCAAAAGTTGGGCGGTTAAAAAATGGAAGCCAAGGGATGTCAAAAAAATTGCATTGATTAAAGGTTTCTTTTTTATCTCCTTTTCAAATAAGAAGAGACTACACTTGAAACCTGTTGGATGGACCATGGTTTTTAAGGAGATCATGGTTTTTAAGGAGATCATGATTGTTCCTATAAAATGGAAACCAGGGTTTGATCCAAAGAAGGAAAATATTAATCTAGTTCCCATTTGGGTCAAATTATTGGGGATTTCATTAGAGTATTAAGAGGAAGAAGTCATGATAGGTATAGATAAAACCTTTGGACAACTTGTCGCATTTAATGTTGTTATTAAATACACGAGAAGCTTGGTCTATGGTAGATTTTGTGTGAATGTTGTAGACACTAAATCTATATTATATAGCACCTTAGTCTTGTATACTTGGCAAGTACTTCTTATGGCTATACCCTTCAATTCTTAAGACCTTCTTGCGCTGAAAGACTCGCATCCTCTATCTCTTGTACTATTGCTTATATCTTAGTTTGACCATATTTTATTCTGATGACCAGATCTTTTGTAATGTTCAAAATGTTATAAACCTACTTATTATCATCCTTTGCAAGTTTTGGACCTATACAAAGCTAGGCACTTGCATCTTAGTTGGATGCTTGCATCCACGCTAATTTCATGTGCCCTAAAGTCATCAAATTTGCAAATGAAATACATCCCTATGGTTGGCCTAAGTGCTTTTACACGAGATTTTTCTAAAAGGGATTGATATATACAATATCAACCCTCATTCATTCCTCACCTAGCACAGAGCTAATAACTCAGAAGGCAACTTACCAAAGGTACCCGATCAAGCATTCAAGTGAACAAAGCTTCCATGTTCTCTCCTATTTCAATATCAATCATAGGGATAGCCCATCTATAGGTCTGAAACGCTGAAGGAGCATTACATGATCCATACTTTTTAAGTTACAAGCTAGGTCACTCTATGTACTTGTTTATCACATGTTGCACCTTGATACATATGAGTAAGTTCACAAAGTTGAAGAACAAAAAGTGGCTTACCCGTGGACATGATTTTTCTAAAATATCAAAAATTTGAACTTCTGTAGATAATTTTAGATATCTATACTCCAAATTTGAAGATGGTGTAAAAATATGAAAAATAGCATTTTGAATCTAGTTTCCAAAACACTATTTTTTTTTAAAAATGGTTGAGTATAACTAGGTCAAACATCTAAATTTTGAAGAAAAACTCCAATTTTTTTAAGAAAACATAGTAGATAGACTGTCGTGACACACATCATTTTTTGAGCAGCGTTTAATATTATTTGAAACCCTTTGGTTAAAATCTATATAAAAGCTTGTAGCACGTCACCTATATTTTTTTATATTTTTTCAATGAATACTTTTTTTTATGAATTTTTCAAGTAAATAGATCCTAAAAACTGACAAAGAAATGGATAGTCATCCGTGAGTCAGGCCTAATTACCTCAAAAAAATTAAAAAATAATTTTTTTTTAATGTGTGTAGAATTAAGCATACTATGTCACCATATATTTTTTTTTTCACTTGGATCAATGAAACAAAAATTACATGAACATGTATAGGCATGTATGTTTGTGGCATGTAGTGGCCTAAAAAAGGCATAGTTAGAAATCAATATAGTTTTAAACCTTAATTTAGTCCAAAAAATATAAGAATCATATTTTTGGAAAGAGAAGAGCATGCTCGACATGAAGGTATCAAGTTTTTTAAATTTTCACGTTGAAATTCTTAGTGTATTTGGCAATCAAAGTTGAAATTTGTTGTTTATTTTCATACCTTTCAATACTCGACTATACATTGATAGTCTAAACCTTTAGTTCAAGAATGCAAGCCATTCTTGAGCCAAAAGGTGCGAGAATTGAATTTGAATTAAAATACTGTGATCGTGTTAATAACACAATCATGTTATTAACTATGTTAATAACGTGATCGCATTATTAACTGTGTTAATAACGTGATCATGTTATATATTATAAATAAACTAAAACCTGAATAGGAGCCATTAGGCCTAGTAGTCTTAAGATTATTGTCTAATATGACATGTGCTATCAAATCCCTAATTGACATTATATTGAAGGAATTCCTTGCATGGGGACCAATTACTCTTAATTTTAAAGATTATACTGAAGAAAATAATCGATTAGTTAAATATAATGTGCAATTAGGGAAAAATATTCACAATGGACAAATTAGATGGACACAATTCGTTGTATGGGGTGAAAAATACCTCGATTGATATTCTAGGTGGAAGTAATTAATTACATAGGACTTGGCTATCCTCAATTGTGTATAGTATTGAAAAAAAAATCAATTGATTTAACATGGTGTTTAATTAAAGCCCCAAATGGCATTAGATGGATGTAATTCCTTGCTTGGGTATTTAGTGGCCCCAATTGCATATCATATTGAACCTAAATACTCAATTGGTTCAATATGGTGTGCAATCAGGGCTAATGGAACCCGAATGGAACATTATATGGATAAAATCACTTTCATAGGGCTCAATTGGTCCCAATTATGTATATAAGATAAAACCAAATACATGATTAGTTGGATATAGTTTACAATCAAGGCTAACAAAGTTGTAATTGACATTAGATGTATTTAGTTACTTGCATGAGCCTTGGTTGGCCATAATTGCATATTAAATTGAACTAAATACTTGGTTGATTCAATATGTTATGTATTTGGGACCAACAAAGCCCCCTATTGACAGTAGAAGGATGATATTTCTTACACAAGGCTTGTTTGGACTAAATTTCATCGATCATATTGAACCAAATATTCTTTTGTTGAATTTGGTGCACAATTAAAATCTTGATTGTTATTAAAGATGGATCTATAATTCCTTTAGAGGGTTTAATTGGTCATGATTTCATATCAGATTCATGATAACACTCAACTATTTGAATAAGGTGTGCGATTAGAGCCCTAATTAAAATTATGTTGACACAATTCCTTGGGCAAGCCTCGATTAGCCCCAATTATGTATCATCTGGAACATAATACTCAATTACTTCAATATGGTATGCAATCAGGGCCAAGTAAGCCCCAATTTTCACTATATATGAATGCAATTCCTTGCACATGACTTCTTGTTAAGGTGTGGAGCTAAAAGCTTCAACTGTTTGCAGACACAAGAAGAGGAGGATGTTGAAGAACCAGAAGCATCGGCGTCGATAGCATGACCGACGTCGGTTAGATGCAATGGAGAAGGAGACCGGTGACGGCAGATAGTCGATCGACGTCGGCAGCACCAGACAAGTAGGGACCGGCGTCGGTCGCCTGTGTATTTCCAGAACTGCTGTTGACGAACAGTCAGTTAAGTGAAGCGAGTGTTTGCATGTCAAATGACTAATTATAGTCACGAGCTGCATGTCTAATTATTGTAATTAGAGTTCTATTTTTGTAAGCATGGGATCCTATTTAAAGACCCATAAGGCATGTATTGTAATAATAATCAAGAAGGCAAGTAAAAGCATTGAAGCAAGCAAGGTCAAGGAGATCTACAGGTGTAAGGTCAAAGAGATCAGCTGAAGCATTCAAGGAGGGATAGTAACTCAGGTTGTGGAGTTGGTTTTGTGTTGAGCAAGAGAGAGAGGGAAGAAGGTCTTGAGGTGTGGCAATCCTTTAAAGTGGAGGAAGAAGTGGCATCTTCCTTATTGTATTTTCTTCTAGTAATATTTAATACAAGAGTATGTATTGTCTCTCAAATTCTTTGTTGTCTCAAGTTTCTAGTTACTTTATCATTCTGGTATAATTCTGTGTTTAATTGCTTATAAGAAAGTAATCAATTATGCTTTCGTTGGATAAGGGGTCACCTAACAGTTAGTATCAGAGCATATTGATTGTTTTAGGTATTCCCCCTGACAAGTGGTATCAGAGCTACGGTTTGTAGGAAGCAGGGTATTGTTTTTGATTACAGGTCATTCACAGGGTTTTCTGATTGAGTGGGAGTTCAGCAATGGCAGAAGAAAGTAGGCTACGAATGGAGAAGTTTAACGGCAAGAATTATCAACATTGGAGGATGCAGATTGAGGACTATCTGTATCAGAAGGATTTGTACTTACCGTTGGGTGGGGTTGCATGCAAGCCCACAGATATGAAGGATGAAGAATGGAACGTTCTTGATCGGAAGGCTCTCGGTTCCATAAGGTTGAGCCTTGCATTGTGTGTGACTTCCAACTTATCACAGTGCAAGACAACGAAAGAGTTGATAAAGTCCTTGGCGAATTTATACAAAAAGCCCTCGGCTTCTAATAAGGTATATCTTATGAAGCAGCGAGTTACTTTGCAAATGCAGGAAGGTGGATCAGTACATACTCATCTCAGTGATTTCCATGGTTTGGTAAACCAACTAGCTTCAGTCAATATTGTTTTTGATGATGAGGTAAAGGCTCTCTTGATTTTATGTTCTTTGCCTGAAAGTTGGGACGGTTTGGTTATGGTAGTAAGTAATTATGCATTTGCTTCTAAAATCTTAAAAGTTGATGATGTTGTGAGTGTGATCTTGAATGAATAAATACGCAGGAGAAGCACAGGTGAATCATCAGGGAATGCTCCAAGTGCAAAAAGCAGGGGAAGGCAAAGGGAGAAGATTGAGCAAGGGAAATCAAGGTCGGGAAGGAGATCCGAGTCCAAAGGTATTACCTGCTAGTTTTGTGGAAAGAAAGGACATACAAAGAAGGAGTGTTGGTTGAGAGATAAAGAGAATCAACATGCAGGTATTGAAGAAGCAAAGGATGCAAATATTGTGATGCAGGATGCTCTCATACTTTCTTCGGATAGTCAGGTAGGATCATGGATTTTAGATTCTGGTTCATCTTTTCATGCATCCCCAAACAGAGATTTGTTCTATGAGTATGAACAGGGAGACTTTGGAGTGCTCTATTTAGGGGATGGTACGCCTTGTCAGATAGTTGGCAAAGGGAAAGTGCAGCTGAGATTGCAGATTGACAACACATGGGTGTTAAAGGAGGTCATGCATGTTCTAATTCTGAAGCAGAGTCTAATTTCTGTAGGAAGGTTGGGAGATGAGGGATGCACAATAACCCTCACAGCGGATTTTTGAAAGGTTACCAAGGGAGCACTTGTTCTAGCAAGAGGTAAGAAAGTAGATACTCTTTATCTGTCTACTTGTATTACTGATTCTACTTCTGGTGTAGATTCGAAGATGTGGCCTAATAGGCTTAGTCACATGAATAGGAAGGGAATGGAAGTTCTTGATTCAAAAGGTATGTGTTCAAATTTGGAAAGCATAGATAGAGTTCATTGCAGAAAAAGGAAATTTGATGCTTTTGACAGGAACAAAGAAGCCTTGGTGTTTATGGAGGAGATGAAGGATAGAGATCAGTCACAGGGGCTGAATAAATCTGAGCAGGGCAGCATGGACAGAGGTTTGATCCAAGAAGAGCTCACGGATGAAAATTTCATCACTTACAGGAACACACAGACACCGATGTCGATCGCTTGGGACCGACGTCGGTCATCCAGATACCGACATCAGTCATGTACAGACCAACAGGGTCGGTAGGTCGGGCAGGAGAAGTCCGACGTCGGTCATAAAGACCAACGTCGGTAGGAGGGACACCGGCGTCGGCCAGGGAAATGACATCGGCAGTCAGGGTCAGTGTAGGGAATTGACATTGGTCAGGAGCAGACTGGGAGATGGCCGATATCGGTCACTGGAATGGATGTTGGGTGAATCATTAAGTCTCAAACACCCATGTGGAGGTCAAAAAAGGTATGTGAACCTCACATTCGTTGTTCACCTTCTTTATATTGCTTACTAATAGTCATGAACTAGGAAGATGGAAGAAGCAATGCAGGTAGAATCCAAAAACAGTGGGAGCTTGGCATGGATGAGGAGTGTGAGTCCTTAAAGAACCAAACAGGTATCTGTTGGTAGTGTTGTCAGCTGGAAGAAAGCACTGGATAGAGGGATGGATTCCCGTTTTAGAGAAGAGAGTGGATGGACACATGAGATAGAAGGCTATGGTATATGGTCTTGATTAGGCTGCAGAATAATGGAGGTTTGACCATTGTATTTTATCTTTACCAGGTTGGATAATATTAGCTACATTATCCTGTTACTGTATTGTGTTACTTGCTGCAAGGTTTCATATACAGGGAGTTTTCTGAGCTAAGGGTAAAATTGGTTCAGAAGTATGTCATGGAGAATTTGGGAGCAGCAAAATTCTTTTGGCATAAGAGACAGGTATAACATCATAGGTTTGTGTGGTGGTTGGTCTTCAAGAGTGACATTGAAGAGGGATATAGAGCCTAAGGAACAAAATAGATGGTGTACAGGTATAGGTATAAGTTGCAGCTATTTATCTCCAAGTGGGAGATTGTTAAGGTGTGGAGCTAAAAGCTTCAACTGTTTGCAGACACAAGAAGAGGAGGATGCTGAAGAACCAGAAGCACCAGCGTCGGCAGCATGACCGACGTCGGTTAGATGCAGTGGAGAAGGAGACCAGCGATGGCAGATAGTCGGCCGACGTCGGCAGCACCAGACAAGCAGGGACCGACGTCGGTCGCCTGTGTATTTCCAGAACTGCTGTTGACGAATAGTCAGTTAAGTGAAGCGAGTGTTTGCATGTCAAATGACTAATTATAGTCACGAGCTACGTGTCTAATTATTGTAATTAGAGTTCTATTTTTGTAAGCATGGGATCCTATTTAAAGACCCATAAGGCATGTATTGTAATAATAATCAAGAAGGCAAGTAAAAGCATTGAAGCAAGCAAGGTCAAGGAGATCTACAGGTGTAAGGTCAAGGAGATCAGCTGAAGCATTCAAGGAGGGATAGCAACTCAGGTTGTGGAGTTGGTTTTGTGTTGAGCAAGAGAGAGAGGGAAGAAGGTCTTGAGGTGTGGCAAGCCTTTGAGGTGGAGGAAGAAGTGGCATCTTCCTTATTGTATTTTCTTCTAGTAATATTTAATACAAGAGTGTGTATTGTCTCTCAAATTCTTTGTTGTCTCAAGTTTCTAGTTACTTTATCATTCTGGTATAATTTCGTGTTTAATTGCTTATAAGAAAGTAATCAATTGTGCTTCCGTTGGATAAGGGGTCACCTAACAGTTAGTATCAGAGCATATTGATTGTTGTAGGTATTCCCCCTGACACTTCTTTGGACTAAATTGCACATCAAATTGAAAAAATACTTATATTTTTAATATGGTGAGCACTTGTATCTCTAATTGATATCATATGGATAAAATTCCTTACATTGAGGCTCAGTAGGCCTATGGGATCAATTTAGCCCCAATTAACATCCTTTATATATAGTAAGAAATAGGTTCAAAAGGATGAACTTGGTTTAAATTGCATCAGTCATTACCATAATTGACTTCATAGGTTAAATTTATGATGATGTGGGGGATAATTGATTCCAAATTCACATTCTTTATTCATATATCTACATTCAAGGAGCTCAAATTTTCCCCAATCACCATCACGCTTATGCCTTATATACCCTAAAACCTATACGCTAAGCCCTAATCCCTGAAGTTCATAATCCCTAAACTATATTTACTATAAATATAAACTCTTTAAACCTTGAACCAATCATTTTAGCCCAAATTAACATCATTTACTACTAAGAATTAAGTTCATAGGGCTCAGTTTCGCCTAAATCACATGACTGATTGACCCATTTGACTAATTCACTCAATTTGCACGTGTGACATGACATCCGTCGTATAATGACAACCCAAAAACACATTTTATAGTTGTAAATGGGTCCAAGTGATTCAAATTGTCCTCAATTATTTTTGTGATTGACCCTGTGTGTATCCTAAACCATGTATATATAGTAAAACCTAGAAGTTGTAAACCATAAACCCTAAACACTATACCCTAAATTGTAAACCATTTACTTTCCAGGTATTTACCAACTTCAATTTAGTCCCAATTAACATCCTTTGTAGTTTGAATCCGGTTTGAACACATGGCATATTTAGTGATTAGAAAATAATATACATGTCCTTAAACCTAAACCATATGCCATAATCCCTAATGATCCCTACAACATTTAAGTTGTAAGCTCCCTATACCCTAATGCCAAATACATGCCTTACGATATAACTAATTTTTTCATGAGATGTCATAATTTATGCACTTTTTAAACTTATGTCTAAAGCCTTTAGAGTACCAATCTAGTTGTGCATTTGTTCAATAAATTGGGGCTATTTCGAGCCCCTCCAACCTAATTAACCAAAGAGGAGGAGTGATAGTTGATTATTTTGATCAAGGAGGTATTTGAGGCCAATTTGAGGGTCTTCAATTTAGCAAGACATGATTTGGGGCAAATTCAAAAGATCGATCTTCTATCACGAATTGATCTAATTAGTCAATTTGTACAATTCCTTGCATGATTTGGGAAAAATTGAGCCCCTAAACTAAATTTATGGATCAATCGATTGTATAACATGTATACAACATGTACATGGCATAATTGACCCTACTTTTATCAAATTTATGAAAACATGAAGGTAATCAAGTCATAAATAGGTGTCACAAGCAGCTCAAATGTTCTTCAATTACCTTAGTGATTGGACCCTATATTCGATATCTTAAACCCTAAGTTACCCTATACCATTTACATTAAAAACCCTAAGCCATAAGCCCTAAATCCTAAACCCTATAAATTATAGACCCTAAACCAATAAATTTAGCCCTAATTAACATCTTTTATATATATATATATATATATATAGTAAGAAATAGGTTCCCAAGGATGAACTTGCTTAAAATTGCATCACTCATTACCACAATTGACTTTGTAGGCTCAATCTATGATGATGTAGGGGATAACTGATCCAAAATTTAGATTTTGTAATCATAGATATAGGTTTAAGGATCTCAAATTTGCCCCAATTGCCTACATGATTATTTAAATATACCCTAAGCCCTAATATTTAAATTTCTTAATCCCTAAACTCAAAACCATAAATATAAACTTTTAAAACCTTGAACCAATAATTTTAGCCCAAATTAACATCATTTCTAGACTAAGAATTAAGTTCACAAAGCTCAGTTTGGCCTAAATCACATGACTAATTGCCCTATTTGACTAATTCATCAATCTATATAATCACATCTAGGGTATAATGAAAACCCCAAAAAACATTTTATTATTAATGACTTATTATTATTTTTTGGGGCTTCAACTTGCTCAAAGCTTCTTTCTCCAAGTATTAGGAGAAAAAAATGACTTAAGAATTAATACCATGGCATTTAATGCATTTGGGAAACATATTGGTTGACCACTTAACAAAATGAAACCACAAGTGATATGGCATTTAATGTACTTTTGGAAACATGCTCGAAACATTTTCATGCCACATATGTCATAAAAGCATGCTCCCTATTGATTTATTAAATGCACTCATCATTCAATTTATGGGGAGCCATTTCCCTTCCATCATAATGTCAATTCAAAAATGTGGGCTTTAACGTAGGGAGTGATACGAGTACCCATAGAGCCAAGACATTCTAGGGGAAAGGTCCCAGTAACCGTGCACCTTCACTTTAGACCTTAATTATAATCCCTAATTCCTAAAACATAAATTGTAATCCCTAGTCCTTAATCCATAAACCTTATGCACTAATTTTCCTTAATCCCCAATCCATAATCCCTTATCTACATTAAGCAAACATGATCATGTTATTTAATAAAATGATCACATTATTCTTAACATAGGCAACACTCAGCCCTAATTGCTAATTGCCAGCCCCATAGCTTATATCGATAATAACGTAATCGTGTTATTGTCGGTATCAACTTCTCAATGGATTGGATGTGTTAGGACCTTGTAGAAAACATAGAGTGATCGCATTATTTAATAATGTGATAGAACTATATAACGAAATCATGTTATTATTATTTTAGTGATAAACTCACTTATCAATTACTATTTTTAGCCCAAATCGAGACTTTTATTTGTACAAACATTCTCTACATGTACTTCTACAAGATTTGCATACCTATGTACTAGAACCCACCTTTGAAAAGTTGTCAATTGTCCCTTCTGATGGGTTTTGGATCACATGAAAAGAGGAAGAGGAAGTTTTTGAAGAATAAAACACTAGAGGAATTAGAATATTTCAAATAGAAACACAAGCTACTAATGCAAAAAGTTCATGGTAAACAAAGTACAAACCCTAATCTTGATGAACCAAATACCATAGATAATGAGCCAATTGATGATATGAATTAAGGAATAATGATATTGACTATAATAAATTGAACAATGTTGAAATTAACCATAATTTTATTTAGAAGGGTGTTCTTGACGCTGAAATGGATGGTGAGTTTGTCAATAAAGCCTGACGAGAGGCCAAGAACCTAGTCCTAAATGTTATCTACCCCCTAGACGTGTTGGTGGTGTCATTTTTCACCCACAAAGCATCAGAACCAGAGTTATGCAACCACAACTTCAAATTTGACAACATTGACAACTTTGACAACATAAACTAGAGACATAGAAACTTAATGAGTAATTGATTTATTGACCTATTGACAACTTTGACAACTTTGATAACTTTGACAACTTTGACAATTATGACAACTTTGAAAACTTTGACAATTTTAAAAACTTCGAAAACTTTGACCTTATTAGGTGGCATTGAGTAATTGACCTATTGACTTATTGACAACTTTGACAACTTTGACAATTTTGACAACTTTGATAATTTTGACAACTTTGACAATTTTGATAACTTTGTAAATTTTTACAACTTCGACAACTTTAACCTATTGACATATTAGGTGGCATTGAGTAATTGACCTATTTACCTATAGAATAAATAAATCCTAATTATCCCCTATTTTGGGTTAACAATCAGTTTTGGTTTTGTAACCTCACATTCCATTTGAGGTAGATGGTGAAGAGTATGAGCATTCAATCTTTCCTTCTCTTGAGTTCTGTGAAGAATGTGGTGATGAAATACATATGAAGAGTAGATTTTAATATTTTTATAACATACAGATGGACAAGAGTTTGTAAGTTTCACTTTGATCATAATTCTTTCCCATTGAAAGTCCACACTCCTAAACTTAGAATTTTGTATACTATAATCTTTGTATAGAATCTTGTCTTTGATTAAAAAAGTGATAGAGAAGGGTTTATAATGGTTATAGAAGGTGGTTATAAACTTATTATCGATTATAGAGTCCTTTAATGTTGAATACAGTGTTGAATGACTGAGATTTCTTGTTTGTGAATGCCCTGAGGGTTGTGAGAACTTTCTCATTAAAGGGAAAAGTTGTAAGAATGTTAGAAAAACCTAATCCAAGAATTATATCATCTTGAAAGTCCTAGTTAGACATTATATGCAATTATTTTCAGTCCCAGCCAATACAGTTGCTACAAACCCTTACTTTTAGGGTTTTGACCATAGGAAGAGATTCAACCATTAAAAATTCCTAAAAATTTGTAATATAGTGTGTATCAGGGTATATTAATTGAATAAAGTGATTTAATACTTGTACCTTATATATTTCATATTGTAATACCCTATAGGTAGTCAACTAACCTAAGAGACCTAGTGAGAAAGAAGCTAAAGAATAAAGTTGAACTTAGGTGAAGATTTGAGGACCAAAATTGATTGAAAAGAAGAATTGGATAAAAGAGTAGTCAAATATAGTTTTGGTTTGGTCAAAGTGTCTCCATAATGGTCAAACCTTAGAGCTTTGTGCATTTGGAGGGCTAATTAGAGTGTCAAGTAAGCCTAGAGGTACAAGATTTTGCAAAGGAACCTAACCCAAGATTTTATGTGAGGTAATGGAATGGAAAAGGGTTGTCAAAAACTAATTAGTTTTCATTAAAGAGTCTGTGTATGGAACAAAACATGAGGTTTTCCCTAAAACATGGATACAAGCCAAGACAAAGGCTAAAGGGAGAAATCTGAGAAAAGATAAAAGAGAGAGGGGTTAAAAAGTTGGAATTATGTTGTATGATTAGGATAAGGAGTCTTGAGGTAGCAGATAAGTGAATACATAAGATTAAATAAAATACCTTTGATCAAGATCCTAAACACTTGCAATCTATTGAGAAAGCTTTGCATCAAAAGTGTACAAGAAGTAGGTACAAAGAGAAGAAGGCCATTAAGCCTAAGTGATAAGAGTGTCATTAGTCATTTCCACTACACAATTAAATTTTAAAACTTTAATTTAAAAAAATATGTAAGATCCAAGATTTATAGCATTAAAAAGAATAATTTTTTAATCCTCATTTGTGCATGTACAACATTAAATATGAGATTTGATATAGATAATAATTTGGAAGATCAAAATAACATTATACAATAACACACAATGAAATAAAAATTGAATATAAATTAGATAGATCAAGCCATGATAGGCATACAATATAGGCACATGCATGTCCAATGTCAATAATACATAGATTGAGTCATGATAGCCATACAAAAAATTACATCTACCATCACAGTATCTAATGTTGGTTGAATATCATATGCGTATACATAATGACAAAAATGCATCAATTGCCATACAAGCATACAAAAAAGTACATCTCATGTGTAAGACATCTTATTCATCAAATAGACTCCCTCTCTTTGCCTTCCTCAAAGAAGACTCTCCCTAGGATGCCCTACTAGTAGATGAAGACCCTTCTAATGCCTTGGATTTCTCCAAGGTCTGACTTCAGGTCCTACGCTCATAGCTAGTTTTCAACTGAGCCTGTTTAAATACAAGAATTATTATGAAATTAACATAAAATACATTCAAATAATTCTTAAGAAATTAATTTTAAACTACAATAAAAAATCATTTAAACATGTACACTTACTGCAAGCTCACGATCCTACTCAATTTATTTTTCATGCTCAATCAAGTCAATGGTAGGCTCAATTATTTGGATAGGCATCTCAAATATGGGAGGAACATGAAAGTTACCCCAATCACAATCTGATTGGGACTATTAGTTGTCATAGGATAACTCTGCATACACAATACATAAACATAAGTTACATTTGCCCCAAGTACACATGTACTAAAATTATTAAAACAAGTCTATTTTTACAATTCAAAATTACAAGAACCAATATATACCTCTATCAGTGCATGTGCAGATGACATTGTAGCAACAATTCCTATGTTTATCTTAGCTCGTACAGAGGGAGGAGTGTCAGTACCATCCCTATTCATGTAAATAATGTCTCACTTAGTTTTATATAAAGTACATGTCAAATCTTATATATGGAAACCAAAATGATCAATAGAAGCACTTGTACATGTAAAATATATGTCTATATAAGTACATTAATGCAATGATAGATTATAGGAAAGAAGAAGACAAGCATGTGTGTGTGCATGAAAATACACTTAGATCTAAAATTATAAGCCATCTATTGAACTGTTAGAGCAACAACCTTATAGAAAAACCAAAATTAGAGGATTAAAACGGTGAAAGGGAATATATAATGTACTAGTTTCTTTTTTTTCAAATTGATTAATATAAATATACTTGGGTTAAGATCTTCAATTTATGATATATTACATGCTGGACTATATTAGTTATTGATTTATTACTTGTCTAAAAATAGGGGTTTGACTTAGGTCTATACCCTTGTAACTAATTCCTTTTGGATGAATTTTCAAGATTAACTTAGATTATTTAGGTATATTTCAAATTTTGTTTTAAAAATGTGGACCTACATTTGATGGAGTAGAGTGATGAAGTATAATTGGCTTCCTAGGATTATAGAGAAATTAATGACTAATGATTTGTCCACACTATATGTAATAGGGATATTTTGGATTGTATAAGTGGGGATTGTTGTCCCATCAACTAGATTCCTTTTCTTGACCTATTCACCAAATATGATGTGTCATGTAAAATAGTTTAATTTTCCCAGAAGTCCCTTAAGAGTGGACTATCACTTTCAAGGTTGTGATTAAGATACTAGGCTTATCAGCTAAAGGCAGGGTTATGGCCTTGATAGAGGATTGTGATAGAGGTAAGGTTTTTAATTGGGTGTAATACTTTGGTGTATGAGCACATGACCCATACACTCATCATGGGCTAAGTATATGAGCACATGACCCCTTACCAGTGAGGGTTAGATATTGGGACAATGGGGGCCATCAAGGCTTCTAGTTGGATAGGTATGCCACCATTGAGAGACTTTACATGAGTGGTGGACACACTGATAATGATATATTTGGTAGCTCTTCTATATGAGGGTATTTTAGGATAGTTTTTGAATGAGGTAGACACTCTACTACCATCGTAGGTAAAATTGGGAGAGTACTAACTAGAGCAGTACATTTAGAAAAATATCATGTGTCTAGGTTGCAATTATGATAGGATGCCAACATTAAGTACAACCACCCCCATAATACATAGATACTTAGATGTAGAAACAAGCATAGGATAGAGGGTGAGGAGATGAAGTTTAGGGGGAAAGAAGGTCAAGCATACACTTGTTAGAGAGGAACCAATAGGATAGGAGGAAAATGCTAAGATGAGGTCCAATTAGTAAATATACCTAGACTAACATGAAGTTACTGGAATAAAGTAGTGAGTTGGTTTATTTTTAGTTACTTTCTTTGTTACTTTGTAATTTATTACTCAGTTATTGCTTCTTTATGTGAATGGAGATCTAATGTCTTCTCTTGTTATATGGTTTTAGAGTGAATCACTTAGTGGTAGAGCATGATCAAATCAACTTTGGTTAGGTTTTTTTAGGTAAGGATTATTTGAGCCTCGATAATATTTTGGTGGATGCAATTCTCCATGTGTGAATAAGAAAGCATACATATGTTTTTCTCCCTAATTATCAGACATATGTGGAGTTCCCTCATAATAAGAGAGAGATAGTTGGCCTAGAATAAAATGTGGTTAGTTTAGAGTCTCAAGGGAAGACCCTCAATGAGATTTTTAGGGATAGGGGAGGTTAGGCTCCATCTAGCCAAAATATAGTGGGAGGTAAATCACCCATGTAGGTATAAGAAAGAGACACAAAAGTAGATAAATCGTATCCCACATCACTCATCAACATGTATATGTAAACAACTGCAGTCATAACAAATGTAAAGAGCAAAACATATATGTAAATAATTTTTACCTCTATATATGTCAATGGTGTCATCCTAACAGAGGCAAATGCAGTCGTGGATGGCCCAGTAGCTGGATCTAAATATGAAAACAATATTTGTGACAAAGTGAATGCTATAAATGCTGACTGTGATGATGAAGGAACCGTTACCTCTTGCAACATAAAAAATGACATATATATTATATTAATTTTTTATGTAAATTAATTATTAGATTAGAAATTAAATTTACAAATATAAATTTAATTTAACATTACATTTATATAAAATATACCTGCATCTGTGTGGTGATTGATGTCTGCATGCCAAATGTGTATGCCAAAAACTCATCACTCATAAGAACATGATCTAATCCATCTAAACCATTGATGCCATCATCATTATAAGGTCCCATGCACATAGCTCTACATGAACTTCAAGGGTGGGGTTAAGGTCAGGTAGCCTATGGTGTATCTCTAGCATCACTTCGTGAAAGCCTATTCGTATGCTAAATGAGTGTATCAGTGAATGAACTAAAAGCATGGAGAGTATCTATTTCCATGACATGTTGAACTATGGAGGGGATCTCAGGCTCAAGAGGCTTTTGGATACAAATCCACATGGGTCAATTAGGTACATGATGTGTACTTGCTCGATCATGTACAAATCCTTTTTCTCAGCCCTAAAACTCACTAAAATCAAAATAATTGGGAATTTGGTTGAGGACAATATCACAGTAGAGTTTCCTCAAAAAAAATAATGAGACCTCATGGTTGTTACATGGTGGATAGTTAAAGACCATCCACCATCAATCCCAAAAATTAGTCAAGATTAAGTTATGTACACAGTGATGGATAGGAAAACATTTGGCGGTAGCGTCAATGAATAAGGTACAAATGCCAAATTTTGAAATTTCTAAATTCTTGACCTGAAGGCTGACAACTTGTCAGCATAATAGGCCCTATAAGTATCCCTATATGAGGTTTATCGATCAATTTCACTTGTTATCAAGTTAATTTAACCTAATAAGGTCTGTAGGGAATCGACTAGCTAGGTGCGATGGGGGTTGGTAGAACTGGGATCTCTCATTTTATCAATTAGGTCTTTAATTTCAAGTTTGTTTCTGATAATGTTGTAAATTAAAAACTCTTGACTACTAAGGGGTTTTGGGGAACTGTAGGAGGGTTAGGTGGAGAGATAGGAGGAACAATAGGGTTTTATGGAGGCTTAGGAGGAGGAACTAGCTGAGGGTTTTATGGAGGGTTAGAAGGGTTATCAGGATGACCTATTAGAAAAAACAAATTACTATTAAAAATATGGGTTATATAATGAAGAATATGAAAAATTAGGGTTAAATAGAGAAGTTTTTGATGACTTACCTCTCCTATGTGGCAGCATTGTCGACCAACAAGCCTGTGAGGTGAATTTATCAGCTTCATGGTACTTCCTAGCACTTTTTTCTACAAAACATGAACATGAAAATGGAGAGGAGGAGGAAAAATGAATTTAAAATGACTAATTTTTCATTCGGGTTTCAATATTTATATATTTTTATTACATAGGGAACATGATCATGTTATTGTTTAATATAATGCAATCACATTATTTAATAATGCAATCTTGTTATTTAATGATGCGATCATGTTATGGCTCGACAATCCTGAGCCTAGACTCAAGTAATTTGATCACATTAATTAAATAACATGATCATGTTATTAATTAATGTGATCACATTACGGTAAATGTCCATGGAATTGTCCCCCAACTCTGTGCACTTATCCACACACAAGCCAACAAATAGGAGATAACTGCATAAGTCTAAGGCTCTCTTCGAAGTATTGGCTCTATAGACAATGCCCATTGATAGAAGGACAACTTGCATCGTGTGCCTATTAACCCATTTTTCCCATAGTCACTCAAAGGGTGAATAATCTAGGGTTTTATCATTTGATAAAGAGCAACAACCTATGTACACAATTTAAATACACCAGAGTAAAGGAGACAAATAACTCAAAAGGTTTCAGGTGGCCACACCTAGATCCAATTGATATTTTGTACTAGACACCTACATCCAAATTAGATAATAGCATTAGTGCAATCATCCAGACCTGATGCAAGCATCTGAGGATCTAGAATGGAAATTTATGGAATCTAATGATTGTTCCAAGATCCTAATCTAGTCCACTTCCAACTTGTTTCAACCTAGATCTACATGCACACAGTAAATTAGCTAAGTACTCTTGTTCTAATTTATTAAAATATCATTCAATAGTTATACTTTTCATTCTTAGCATATCTCAATATTATAAATTTAGAATATTATTTGTCTGAGTTTTCAAATTAATTTGTTATATGTGTGTGTGTGTGTGTGTGTGTTTATTACCCTTATGCTTATTCGTTTCTATATTATTAACCCTACACTATATTGACCCATCTCAATTTAGGGTTAAACATTTGGCAAACCTAGCCTTTGGTCCCCAAAAACTTAGATATTGATCTAGGGCTTATTGTTTCTCTATTGTTGATTTTTTTAATTTTATTTAACAAGATTTAAAAAGCTAAAATTTCAATTTCATTTTAATATAAATATGTGTAATATGGATGCATCTATAACCCATTTTGGGCTCCAATTTATGATTATAGTTGTAGTTTTTTCTTATAATTGCTTAATCAGACCTATCATTCAACAAAATAGGCAAACCCTTCAATATAATGAGAGGGTTTAAAAATTAAATAAACACTTAATCTTTCTTCATAATTCCTTTTGTAATATTATATAGCTAGTATCTAGAAACTAGCATACATGCTCTCAACCACTTAATCCACCTAGATCTTATTCGAGTGATAATCACCATCCTGCACCCATTATTCGCCCATGGCTTATATTAGATTTTATGGTCCATGTTGTCACTACTCAAAAAGGTAAATGTGTCCAAACTAATCTACCACATGTTAATATATATCAAGTGCCTTCTAAGCCAAAAATAGTGATCAAATCTCAGGGACACAACGTTGTTGACCAACTAAGCAACATGTATGCTAAGATATCAATCCTTGAAATTTGAAAATAATTCACTATCTATAAGGATATAATATATGAAACATTGCATGATACCCAAGTTCCAAGTGATATTGAACAAACTGACTTTGCATATATCATGCAAGATCTCAAAATCAATGAAAAAATCATTACCTTTGATCCAATGGATTTACCATCCAAAGATATTATTGACTAATATTTGCCTTTGTTCAAACAAGTTATTATGCATAACAAAGTAATTAAAATGGTGATAATTGATAATGCATCAGGCCTAAAAATTTGTAGCACAAATTTCCTAACCACCTTGGGTATTAGCACCAATCTTCTATGAAAATTAGTTATGCATATAAAGGAATTTGATGATTAACATAGCCCTCTGATTGGCTAAATAACATTTGATGTAACATTGGGACTAAAAACACTTCTATATACTTTTTAGGTAATGTCTCAATCATTACACTATAATGTGCTTTTTGGTAGACCTTGGATACATGCAATGGAGGCCATCCCATCTACACTACATCGATGTATAAAATTCTTACATAATGAGACCTTATTTTCAATGTTTGTTGATGATTAACATTTTAAATATAGTAAAATAATAGATTCTAAAATATAAGTCATCCCTACGGTGGTGCCACCTAAACAATGTATTCCACCTAAAAATATACATAATTTTGAAACAGGTAAGTTAAACACAATGACTCCTTTATCTCTAGATGCAAATAAAACGCTAAACATTGAGGTGCACATGCATGCACATCAATAACAAAAAACATCCCCAAATAAACCAATGATACCAAAACCAAAATAAAATCAAACAATTTAGCTTCCTTTATTCGTTAATACCAAGCAACAAGATGGTTATGTTTCAGATAACTATGACAATGATGATGATCTAGCCCATGATATGACAAATGATACATTACAAAAACTAAATTTTGATCAACTTGTGCATCTTTCACATAACCTATTCACACCTATAGGTCCTGTTACATATAAGCTAAATTCACCTTTAGAGGATACATAACCAAATCAAGATAAAGACAAAGAAAAAATAGTAGATAAGCATGCAATTGCTTATTATTATATGCTTCCCTCTTGGCTTCACACATTAAGTCAACCTTACAAGGGTCAAATGTAGATACATCATGTAAATAATGTCGAGGTCTCTCATAAGAATCCAAAAAAACTCTACAAATCACAACAAGCCAAGATACTATGGATACAATACTCTCTATGTTACTTTAACATATGATGATATCTTTACCTCCTAAAAGGCACAGATTAAGTAGTACACTTTTTCCTAAATAAGGATTACCATATTATAACTATCATCAGATCATTTGCCATCATACAAATCAATGTGAGGCATTGAGAAACTAGATTCAATAATATAATAATAAGTGTCACATACAAATCATACTCAAGAAGAGAAAAAGACAAACTCCTTCCAAATATTCACACAAAATCCATCCTTTAAAATGACCAAGACATGAAGATCTAACTATTCCTACTAATATAGATAGGATTTATTTAAAACATCTCAAGTTCGATACGAACAATTGGGAAAAAATGTGTACTTCCTATTGATGCCAAAATTTCATGTGTCCATTCACCCACCAGTAGCATGTGGACCACATATGGTCCCCATGATCATATGGATATTAGATCAGGACCCAATTTTGATAATTAAATTTGGACAACATTGGTTCACCGATTGGAATGCAACATTGAATATTACAGATATGTGTAACACCTTCATTGTCAAGGATAAGGAGATTTTCCTACACCATGATGGATAGGGCCATCCCTCCCAACTGACGGCTTCCAAAAAAACATTACATAGAAACATCAAGGAAGTGACCATGCATCACTATAAACAAAGGTTAAAAAATGATTTAAGTGACCCTACACCTTTTAATGATGAGGACTTATTCGATTAGTCCTTTCAAATATTCCCAAAACACCCAAAAAAAAGAAAAGTCCAAAAACATTTTCAACTTTTACATGTTCTATTATCCCCTTGGCATATATGTTGTTAGTTCAATGTTGGTGGATAACACATCGTCTATTTCTATATACATATATGTTTTACTCATATTTTGAGTGTGATACAAGCATACCCAGACACATTATCTATGCACTTTTAGATGTTGGGTCTTCCCTCATGTCATTTAGACATTGGGGTAATCTACTCCTTTGATCATGATACATGTAGGTTATATCCTTCTATGATCATTATCCATTATCATGTTTGGTCTTATATACTTACACATGCCTTTATCCATGCCTATATCTTTTGCAGTGTAATTGATATGTTATGTACTTAACATTTTTCGCTAACACATATATCAAGGAGATAGTATGACATGTTTATGTTGGTTTCTTATGTTTCATGCTTTCCATTTATACACTTCCTCAAGTGTCTTGTCTTGTCTTGTATTGTATTACTTGTTCAAGCATTTGAATATGATTCATTTATTGTGGCCCATGTACCTATGTTTTCCTATTATGACATTTGCATATGTCATAATTTGTTGTGTGTTGACATTTATTTATTTATAGACATTTTAATGGGTCATGTCTCTTCAATTATGTGACATTTGAATGTGCCCCTTATGTGATGTCTCTTTAGACCATTGTCTTTTGATTTAATTTTGAGTGCTCTTGTGTGTGTGTTTGATTATTTGCTGATCTTGTAGTGTTACTATCTAGACGTTTCCATAATTCACATCATACATCTTAGGATTTGACGTGATCACATACTATGTACCTCATTGTTATATCTACCTAGACATGCTACCCTTTTATGTTACATGATACACTCATAAATTATATAATTATCTTATCCTTTTGAGGTAAGGTGACTACCAATTTATACTTCCCCTCACTTCAAAAGGTGGGCATGCCATAGAGGAATGGGTTTCACACTTTTACAATTTTAGATTTTAGTGGGGGCATTCCAAAAAGGCATGGCTTCCACACTTTTTCAATTTTTAATATTTTCATATTATATTAGGGGCATGTGTTGGAAACATTTTCTCCACACCTATACCATTTCTTAGTTTTAGGGGGCATGTGTTGGCCAAATTACATAGTTATATGACTCAGATACATACTTATGGTAGTCTTATATACATTAGTACCATTATTATGACCAAGTTTCATCTTGAGACATATATGAGGTAAATATTCCATGCAAAAGAACACCTAGAATTTATAAAATCAAATCAACTTTCATTTTTCAAATACTTTTACGAACTTTAACCTACACCAGGATCGACTATTATGGATTGTTATTGAGCCAATCTACGACAATAGTTGGTTCACTTTTGGCAAGGTTGAGGTGATTACATCACTCATTCATACCAAGTTTATGGGATGGAATGATCAAATCATCCACCTACACTAATTTTATAGTGTGAGTTGACTTGGATCACTCACGCTTACTAGGTTATAAGTATGATTGGGTTGCATGGTAGAGCTAATCTCAATTTCTAGGTGGCAACTCACCTTTTTTCCAAGGTTGGGGGAAAGATTCCATCTAATATTTATATATATTTACACTTGCAGGTTTTACTATTGTCCTAATCTCAACTCCAAAGCTTCACAATAAAGCATATCTTCAAATCAAATTTCCAAAAGGCAAGATGGTTGCATTGATACACAAGTGTACTCCTAACATTTCTCTTTTTACTTTCAAGAATTTCAAATTATTTCATTTTCAGATTATATGCATTGATTATATATTGTAACATGACCTTGATTGCAGGTTAGTCATCATCAAAGCACTCAAGTGGGGATCACTCAAAGACAAGGTGTGATATACACAACTTAGTATGGACTCCTTTTCATTTAAGCTATCAATTTATTTACTAGATTAAAGGTGGCAAAATGTAGACACTAAATCTGAATTATATAGCACCTTAGTCTTGTATACTTGGTAAGTATTTCTTATGGCTATACCCTTCAATTCCTGAGACCTTGTTACTATCGAAAGGCTCACATCTGCTATCTCTTGTGCCTATTTATTATCTTTCAGTCTGACCATATGTTATTCTAATGATCAATCATTTTATACTACTCAAAATTCTATAAACCTTCTTATTATCATCCTCTACAAGTTTTGTGCATGTACCTATTTTCTAGCTTCATGGACCCTTGCATCCTAGCCAAATGCCTACGTTGACGCTAGTGCCATGTGCCAAATTAATTGACCAATGCCTAAAGTCATCAAATTTACAAATGAAATATATCCTTATGGTTGACCTAAGTGTTTTTACACAAGATATTTCCAAAAGGGATTGATATATCAACCCTCATTCATTTCTCACATATCACAAACCTAACAACTCACAAACCAACTTACCAAAGGTACCCAATCAAAAATTCAAGTGATCAAAGCTTCCCTATTCTCTCTTATTTCAATATCAGTCATAGAGAGAGTCCATATATAGGTTTGAAGTAATGAAGGATCACTCCATGAGACATACTTGCCAAGTTACAAGCTAGGTCACTCTATGTACTTGATTATCATACACTGCATATTGATACACATGTAAGCTGACATGTAGGGGAGAACTACAAAAGTATAAAACCCTATTTAAAGTGTTAGTTGTATAGGCAATGCCCATTATTAGAGGGATCCTTGGGGCAGCTCATATTATGTGTCCACTAACCCATTTTTCCAATAATCACTCTAAGGGTGAGAAAGCTAGGGTTTTATCATTTGATAAAGAGTGACAACCTATGTGCACTATTTGAACACACTAGAGTAAAGGGAAAAAATATTTAAAAGGTTCCAGGTGGTCACACCCAAATCCAATTAATATTTTATATCAAACACCTACATCCAAATCAAATTGTAGCATCGATACAACTGTCCAGATCTAACGCAAGCAACTAAGGCTCCGTAATTTAGATTTCTAGAATCTGATGACTATTCTAGGATCTTGATCCATTCCACTTCTATCATGTTTCAGCCTAGATCTATATATGCACATTAAACCAGTTAAGTACTCATGTTTCTAATTTATTGCAATATCAATCAATAGTTATACTTTCCATTTTTAGCATATCTTAATATTATAAATTTAAAATATTATTTTTTTGAGTTTGTCAATTAATTAATATGTTATAGATATTTTTATCACCCTTATGCTTATTCATTTATATATTATTAACCTTGCACTATATTGACCCATATCAATTTAGGGTTAAAAATGAAGATGTTGATAAGGAGTTACCTTCATCCATCAAACTATCTTCCAAGTATGGTAACTGCATTCAATAGATAGAATATGAAAATACCTAATTTTTGTGCAAGATCTGTCACAAAAAGGGGCATTTGGAAAAAAAATTATCTATGTAAGAAAAATGATATGTAAATATGGTGAAAAAAGGAAAATAGTATTCTAAATAGCTTTTAGGAAGAGAGGGATAAGAATGATATTGATTCAAATATAGAGGAACATAAAAGAGTTAGTAGATCACAAAGAGAACAAGTACAAGAAATAAAACACTCTAAAGACAAACTTGGAGTAGTCCCTATGCCAAGAAAACATTTATTGGAATAAGTTAACCATGATAAAGAAGAAGAGAAAGAAAAGGTTAATAGCAAGGGAAAAGATGAGAAATTTGTTCAAGCTTCAAAAAATCCCAAGGGTTAGTGGCCAAGACAAGAACATAAAGAAGAAGGTATGAATCATAGAGAGGAGATGGTAGAGAATGAAGGAGAGGACTATATGTTATTGGAAGAAGGATAATTCAATCCAAAAGGTAAGGACAAGTGTACTAAAATACACTTGTATTGTATCTCATACTCTAGTAAAGTTTTTACAGATAAAAAGAAATATATGAGTCCTCAAATTGAGATCCAACAAAGAATTTCATCTTGAAATCTTAAGATGTAAGTACAAAAGGTAGTACTGGATGTTCATTGGATGATTTGTTGGAAACAAAATGGCCTACCCTTTAACAAGTATGAAATAATACTTTGAACAACCATGTGTAAGAGTATCCAAAAATGTTAAGAAGTCAGTAGACATAAGAGTGGAAGGTAAAAGAGGAAGAGCAAAAATTTAATAAGTGCATAGTAGAGAAGCAACAAAGGATGTAGCTAATTAGTGCTAGAGTATCCTAAAGAGGAATATAAGAGGGTTGAATGGCCCAAACAAACAAAAAATTAAAAAGTATAGAAAGGATAATAGACCCAATTTACTTTGCCTTTAAGAGCTTAAAATGTTGGTAATCATTTTTGATATTATTAGGAATAATGTGTGGAACAAAGCATTATTTTTTAGTGTTAACTCGTTAAGATATTTGAGAGATATGGTTACCTTCTGGGATCCATAAATCACTGAGGGGGAAGTTTTGATTAATAATAACCACCATTTAGCTATCTTGTTCACTAACAAGTGGGAAAACTCTTTTTTGATTTTATCAAATATTTATGCTCCCAAATCATGTTCTATTAGGAGATCCCTTTAGAAGGAATTTATTGAATTCATGAACTCCCATAAAGACTTCAAATGGATGGTTTCATGTGATTTCAAAATGCCTCTTCCACCCATGGATAAGAAATGGGACATACAATATTTTACAAAAAACATGGAGGATTTGGCCAACTTTATTTCAGAATGTGGTTTATTGGATATATAACTAAGGAGATCAAGGTTCACTTGGAAAAATAGAAGAATGGGTGAAAATATTATACAGTCTATATTGGATAGATTCTTAATCTCAGTTGAGTGGTATAGATCTTAGAATTATTGTTTGTCTTCCTTACCCAAAATTAGGTCAGACCACAATCCACTCTTACTCAATTTCAAAGAATAAACTAAGAAGGATAAGAGTCCTTTTAGGTTTGAAAATATGTGGCTTATCCACTTGGATAAGAGAGAATAAAAGAGTGGTGAATCTTAGATTTCAAATGACCAATTATATTTAAAATATCTAAAAATTTAAAGAATGTTAAGGCAAAACTCATAAAATAGAACAAGAAAACTTTTGGCAACATCTTTTTTAAAAATAAGGAAATTACAAAGAAAATTGAGAAATTAGAGAAAGAGATTCAAAATTATGGAATGAATCAAGAGTTACTTAACAATGAAAGGATTATTTTTAGCAAAATCCGCTCATTAAAAACTGAGGAAACTTTCTAGAGACAAAAATATAGAGATTTGTGGCTATCAGAAGGTGATAGAAATACTAAATACTTCCACACTCATACTATGAGTCATAAAAATACTAACAAAATAAAAAAGATTTATTTATCTGATGGACGTATAAACTCATATGATAAAATAATTAGAGAGGAATTTGTCCTATTCTTTAAGAATCTTCTCATTGGGAAGATTGAAATTGACCCAAAAGTTGAAAGGAACATTCTAAATTCTATTCTCTCTATTATTTCACAAAGGGATAAGGAAGCTCTTATCATCTCAATTTTAGTTACAGAAGTTAAATATGTCATGTTTTCCCTAAGTGGAGATAAATCCCCAAGACTAGATGGATTCCCCCTACATTCTTCCAACATTTTTTGGAGATAGTTCAGGCCAATGTTGTTGCAACACCTCACAAATTTATGGACTCACGTAAGATATTAAGGAAAATAAACAATACATTTCTTGTACTAATTCATAAAAATAAGGAGCTAAGTATTTAAAATATTTTATACCAATAATCATGTGTAATATAGATAAAATCTTCACCAAGATTTTAACATTAAGAATGCAAATGATCCTTCCTTAATTATTTCCAAACAATAGGATGGATTTGACTAAGATAGAAAAATTATTGATTCTATCATTATAATTCATGAAGTAATTCATTATATGAACAAGATAAAAAAGGCATGGATGATAATTAGTTAGACATGAACAAAGCTTGTGATAGGTTTTCCTGGACTTTCCTAGAGAAAGACTAGGACAATTTAGGATTCTAATAGAAGTTTAGAAATTTAATCTACACTTGCATCTCCTCTCCCATGTTTTTGATAATGATAAATGAGTCTTGTGTGGGATTTTTACCACTAATATAGGATTGAGATAGGGGGATCATACATCCCCTTACCTTTTTATAATCATGGCAAAGGATTTAGAAAGAAGGTTTGCTAAGCAAATTATTGGTAGAATAAAAGGATTTAAACTTGTTTCCATTGCGAAACTAGTTTCTCACCAAAAATTTGTTGATGATAATATAGAATTTGGAAAAAAAATTGGTTAGCAAAACCAAAGAAATTGTATACCTGTTGTGGATTGTTTGCTGATTTTTTAGGTTAGAAAATTAATTTTTAAAAAAGTGTTCTTTTCTTCCTCAACAACCCTCCTGATCATCCAAAAAAAAACAATTTTTTTGGGGTGTCAATCCAAGGAACTTCCATCCTCATATCTAAGTATGCCTATGTTCAAAGGTATAATTACTGAAGGTATCTAGAATCCAATTATTAATAGATTTAAATGCAAACTATCAGGTTGGAAGGGTTGTATTTTAATCTAAGTAGGTAAATTAAAATGTATTAAAATCACATTAGAAAGTCTTTGTATCTACTTCATGTCCATCTTCATAGTTTCAAGAGTGTAGATAACAAGATTGAACACATTCAAAGTAGTTTTTCATGGTCAAAAGTAGAAGAAAAAAAAAATTAAAACATTGGTTTCTTATGGAGAATGTCTCCAAAATAAATAGGTAGGTCTTGGGATTCAAAGATTGAACTCATTAATTAAAGGTCTTCTAGCTAATGTTGGATGGAGGTTTTTGAAAGAGCACAATCAATGGACTAACATATTGAAAGTGAAATACTTATATAATAATGATGTTTTCCACTCTTTATCTAATGATTCTTTTCCCATAAGATCATATTTATAGACTAACTTAGTCAAGAGTATAAATTTATTTTGGAAAGAATGCATATGGAATGTAGACTTGGGCAGTAAGGTTTTGTTATGGGATGACAGGTAGCTTTTTAGCATACTTATGAGTTATATTAATTCTAGAAACACACTAGGATAAAAATTAATATATTATATAGAGTTTAAGGATGCAAAGAAGAGCTATAAATAATCAATATGTACTCCACAAGATCTCACAATATTTAACTTTTGAGCTCCCTAAATGAGTCATTAAATGGCTTCCATATCTGTCAAGGATAAAGAGTTCATTTTTTAGCTACAGTAAAAGGGATTTATAATGTGTGTTCAAGTTATATAGTCCTTCAAGAGTATCAAACAAATGGATTTCCATGGTCACAAGTTTAATTTAAAAACCTCCTTCTAAAAATCAATATATTAGTTTGGTTAGTTATTTAAAATAAAATACTATCTTAAGATAATCTGATGAAGAAGAGGATTTTTGATACCTGAGTCATGTAATTTATGCAAAAGAGAAGTTGAAATGGTTTACCATATTTTAATAGATCGTCCCTTCACCTAGGACACATTTGACATCATTATCTCTAAGTTTAGGGTCTTCTAGGATCACCTAGCATCTATTTTGGATCTTGTCTAAAAATGGATCCCTCCTTTCAATAATTCTCAATTATAAACTCTTTGTAAATTTCTTCTACCATTTATGTTTTGTGAAATTTGGTTATCGAGGAATTCAAAAATATTCTAGGATAATGAATGTAACAACCATAATGTGAGAACCAAGATTTCACAATTTTTATTAGATATATATTTTTGTATTTAATAATAAGAGGAAGGAGAAAGTATTGGATAGAGAAATAAGGATAGTTGCTAATTGGAACCTTGATATTTATTTAGGGTTGTTGAATGAGGAGAATAAAGTTAATGGGAACTAAATTAAATGGAAATGTCCTTCATTCAATTGGATTAAATTGATATTTGATGGTGTTTTCAAAAGAAATTTTGGGAAAAAAGGTAATGGAAGCATTATAAGAGACAAAAAAGATAATTTAGTGGCAGTCTATGCACGTATTTTTTAAGTCTAATAAAATCATTATGTAGAAATCAAAGTTGATTTTTAGAATTTGCATTTGGTTAAAAGCGAATATTATATACCATTCCATTAAAAGAGATTTCCCGAACATCATTATATGCCTTAAAAATGAATAATTACCTATTTAATTAATCAAAAATATCATTTAAAATACTCTTAAGATAATACAAACCTTTTAAAAAACCAAAATTAATCATATCTATAGAGAATATTATAAGACAACAAATTGGTTTCTAACAAAGGTGTGTCTAATATGAGCTTGGAGAAATGGTCTGGTTCTTTGTATTTTACTAGACATATTTTTCAAATTATTAATGATGAAAAAAACATTTAAATATATCCATTTTATAATTTTTAGCAAATCTAGTTTGGTAGCACTTTCTAGAAATGAGATGGCCTTTTCAATCTTTCCAAGGTTGATTATTGGGAAAAGAAAACAAAATATTTATTTACGTAGCCATTTTTTCCATTTATTTCCAATTGGACATGTGCACTTTTCAACCATCGAAGCATTAATGGGTGTCCTATCAATAATTTGAGATATCATTTCCACAGAAAGGGGACTCTTAATTTTATTTCCAAAAATGATCCTTCTAACTAGTCACATTTATGTTTTCATCATTTCTTCAAATGGGTTTTTAATAAGACTTTCAATAGCTCTAAGTTATAGATCAAAGACGCTGACATGTATTTTATCTTAGCAAGGAAAATTATCCTCAAGAGAGAAATATGTGGGCTTAATGCAATAGAACCCTTCATATTTGAGGGATTCAAAAACAATTCAATAGTGTGGGATATTTTATGAAAGGGAGGCTTGAGAGAGTTAATTAATAGAATATAAAGGGCATAATCATATGATTTTAAGGGAATTTGATAGATTTTATAAGGTTAGAAAAGTCACAATTAAATGATTTATCTTTAGTGTGTCTAAGGACATTATAGTAACAGTTATTGGAATGACAATTGAAGGGATAAAATTATATAAAAATAAGAGGAAGAAGGAGGAATTTATCAAATATATTTTAAGAAGAAAGGAAATCTTGAGCAAATTTCAGGGTAGTTATCTCAAAGACTCTTTTCTAAGGCCTTGGGATGAAGTGGCACTTGAAATCATGAAGTACCTTACACTCAAAGGTAGATTTAAATGTGTTTATTCCTATCATTCCACCTTGCTTAGTCATTTCAAACACAAAAAATTGGTGAATATTGTTTTCTATCTTTTTATGTTTCTCAGAAATTATATAATTAATGTTCAAATAAATAAAATATACCTTTCCCTACACTAAAGTCTCATCTTCCTAATTTTAAAAGAATACAAAGCTCATTTTGCTAAGTCTATACCTATCCCAAATAATAATTTAAGGATTTGGGTTGATTGGTATAGAATCCAAAAGATGAAAAATATTTTTGATTAAATAATGCGATTTTTTTTTAATCAATATTTTGGATCACTACGTAAACCATCATTAAAATGATAAAATAGAATATGATAAGACTTCATACTTAGATTTTAATTTATAAATGTTGGCAATGAAATGTTACGTAGTAAAATAATTGGAAAAATAAAATACAAAATGATAAAAAATTAAATGAGGTGATTTCATCAAAAGTCTTTTATTAAGAATATGCTAAATACCAGTTTATGTTGATTAGTTATTGGAAAAACTAGAAGATAATATGTCAAATGATGAAAGTAATAAAAAATAATTAAATTATAAGGGAAATAATCAAATTATTTTTAAGTAACAAATAATTAGTGGGGAGGGAGGGGGAGCTAAAGAGAATTATATTTATGTAATTTATAAATAAATTACATAAGAACATCTAAAATAATGAAGGAAAGGAGTTAGATAATTAAAAATATTGAATCAAGATTGAGGAAAGAGTTGGTTATATATAAAAACATTATAAAGGGAAAAAAAGTATGAGAAAACATAAACAAAACAAGAAGGGAGATGAATTGGGATGCCCGGAAAACCAAGATGACTCCACACAACAAAGAATATAAAAGATTACTACAGAAGAAGCTCAGATTCCAATCATGATTTTTAAAGTAAGTTGATGATCATCAATTAGAGTGGTATGTAGTCATACCGATGAGGAGACTACTTCACTAGTACCATTTTGTTTGAAGTCTAAATTATTGTATCCCTTAGGAGTCATTTATGAATAAACATAAGGATTTGCAATGGGTTCCTCTCTTCCCCCGTTGGAGCCAATTTTTTTATGGATTGTTTTGAAGACTTAGCTCTAAACTCCTTCCATTTAAACCAAATTGGTGGAAAATATATGTAGATGACACACATGTTAACTGGTAGCATGGTTTAGATAAATTATAATACTTCCATAATCAATTAAATAAGGTTGTTGATACCATCGAGTTACTAAAGAACTCAAATATGAAGTAAAACTCCCATTCCTTGATGTCCTCATTTTTGGGAAAGTTAATAGATATTTTTCTGACATATTTATAGAAAATTGACCCACATCGATCTCTATCTATACGTATTCACACCATCATCCTTCCCAAAAAATAGGGGTCCTTAAAACCCTTGCCATGAGAGTGTTAGATGATGAGATCAAACATTTTACCGATGTTTTTAATAAGAATGGTTACAAATGGGCATAGGTTACTAGAGCCTTCAAATCGGTTATGAACACTCTTGTTAGACCTGTAATTTTGGTTAACATCCCTAATAGACCTTCTACTTTCCTTTAGTTTTTTAAAGAATTTTCTAATAAAATTATTTTTCAAAGTGTAAGAATATTCATACTACCTTTCTCCCACGCATAAACATTAGGAGGTTGATCAAGTCCTCCAAAGACAATTTAGAACTAAATATTAGAAGTGAAGTGTATAGAATTAATTGCTCTTACGAGATGTCATATATAAGGGAGATAAGTTGTTCCATCAACACAAGAGTTAATGACCATGTTGTAGACACGAGGATTACTTTAGTTCATCAAACTAACATGTTAAGTTAACAAAAATAATAATAAAATTCATTTTCTTAATTTTTAAATAATTTTCATGCATAATTCAAATTTTTAAGTTTAAATTGCATTAACATCACTTTCATGTAATTTTCAAAAAAATAGTAAATAATTATTTAACTAAAAGATAAAATAAGTCATTAATTGTCTTTACTTTGCAAGATAATTATTTTCACAATAATTATATCTATTAGCATTAATATTTATTTTCTGGATTAAAATTCAAAAACCAAGTCAATTAGACTAAATAAATTAAATGCATACTAAAACTAATTTCACATGCATAAATATAATCACAAATATTACACACTAACATTTTTACATAAATATTATTTAAAATCTATTGTACGTGTGTGTAGGGTCACTAGCATTTTCCACTGATATTCCCCCAATCACTCCATCTAACTGATCCTCTTTGATGATGCTCTCATTTGTCAACTATGAGTATAAGACTTATCCTGCATCCACCTCACAACAAGTAAGTAGTTGGTCAGAGTCATCAAAAATATCACTAATGATGCACAACTAACCAATACATATCCATATTGTACATAATATAACATACAATTATCACATCATGTACTCAAATCAATAATGTTACTATAATATGTCATAAAGCTAAAAATTAGAGCAATATTCATCATGTATTAACCATACTAATCAATAGATTACATATTTTTTTGTTATATGGTAGAATCAGGATGTAACACTGACATTCTATCTAAGTTCATCTATTGTTATTTTCAAAAGAAAAAAAATGTCACTTTATACCCCACCTTTTGTCCCCCATTATCCGGCATCTACCATGTAATTTGTTCACCTTAGAATTAATTAAGCTTGATATCTTGCACCGTGAATGTTTCCTTAGCTTGCTAAGGTTTTACCATGTAAATCATGTGTTTTCTCTGATGCATGTTGAGTATTTTGTTTGTTCGATTATCTTTGTTATTCCATTCTATTATTTTTCTATTGTTGAAGAGTGTGTGGTTTCCTAACAACAATTGGAAGACTAAATTGAATCTCTCTCAACTGAAAATTCGCAATAACTCTTCTAGTTCTCTTGTTCTTATAAAACAATCCACATGTTAGAAACTTAGATTCTAGGTAGTTACTTTACTTTTACAACCTTCGCAAGCAAAACTAACAACTACCATAAATTAAAAATTACATAATTACCAGTTAATGTGGACTGTCAGTTTCAAAATAAAGCAATTGTTTCTTCATCTTCCCAAAAGGAGTCTAACTAACCTCTAGGGAGATGGCTAGAACCTACTTTGCATGGTGTTTTAGAAATGATGTTGATGCTTTAGGACTAATTTTGATCATCTTCAACACATATAATGATGTCAACAATTAGTGCATACATGCATAAAGAATGACTTGTGTTTTTGGTTGATGCAATATTTCTTATTGCCCTGAATGCCCTTACATTATATTATCATTTTAATTTCCCCAAAGACATAGTGGTTTAAGTTAAACTTTGATGGTGCCTCTAAAATAAACTTAGGGACCACTGGTCTAGATGCATCATATATAATCATTGTGGTTCCCTAATCAAAGTATCTCCTATGACAAAATTCCATATTCTTCAAATAATCAAGAAGAGGTGGTAGGTTTCATTGAAGATCTCAAGTTTGAAATTACATGTGGTATGTCAAAGTTGGAAGTTAAAGGAGATTTCCATATCAAAAAGGTTTTAGTCTGACCGTTGAGAATGATGGTTTGTTATACCATTCACCAAGGTACAAATATTTATAGATATCTGACATGAACAGTCAAATGGTAGGGCTGGGGTCGTTTCTTGGGTGACTTTGATGGATTGGATGTCCCTAATCATCGTTGCTTACCCGAAAGAATGCTATGATTTAATTATACACTTATTCATCAACTGTAATAAACTATATATAATCTAAAACATGATCAAAAATCTATGTAATTCTGAGCTTCTCAATCCAAAAAATGGAAAGATTCACATATTATCATCAATAACATTGTTACAGAGTGCATGTCTAATTGGAAACTAAACTCTCTCGCCTATGAAGCATTAAGATTCAAATCCATATTCGAGGACATATCATTTGGTCACTGTTATAGAGCGGCAAACATGGGGTAGCCCTTTGGATTCCATTGCTTATGGCAATCCCAGAGGAGCTCATCATCCATGACTCCACTCAATTGGAGTATTTTTTTTTGTGAGCCCAACTACTACCTTAAACAGTCCTTGATTTGATCGTTTTAGGATTTAGTGATATATTTACGTGAGCCTACTAAAGGATTTTGTACCAGTCATTATCATGGGACGTCATTTTGAGTTGGGATTTGCAGTCCGAGCTTTCCTTCCTTATCGGATTGGATTGTGGATGGGACTATGTCTCAGTCGGTGCAGGGGCTAGTTGGTCTGTCAGGGATGTGGATAGAGAAAAGGTGGCAGTAGAGGATCGAGAAATTTCAGGTGAGATTGTCCTGCTAAGTTTAAGACAATGCCCTCTCTTGAATGGTGCTTTTTAAACCATTATATGACACCAAGGCTTTTGGGTACCCAACTAAATTTCTTTGTTGTTTTCAAAATGTATTTGAGACTGAAGATGATTGGATTGAGGCGTTTCACTATACTCATCCACTTTCTAGCCAAATTTGGGTGCATGTTGGCCGCCCAAGATGTTAGAGAAGAATTGTGGAAGATTCAAAATTATTGCAGGGAAAATACTTTCAAATTGTGTGCTAGATTTTTATATCAATGTTTTGGATTTATTATTTAGAGAAAATAGAATAATAAAGCATTCAAATGTTAAAATTTATTATATAATTTTTTAAATTTTGAATATAAAATTTTTAAATAGAATTTTGTGTTATTTTAAGTTGATAGTTAAGATTATGAAATCTATTTTATTTATTAAAAATAATATTAAATTATGTTGTATAATTAATAGTAAGGATGATGGTGTAAAAAATGTTACGTCAGAAAGAGACAAAGAAATCATACCCTAAAAGAATTTGGTAGAATAAATACCTCTCAATCTTTAACACTAAACTAAAGAATTATTCTATATATTTAATTCATATTTAAAAAAACATAAATATAAAAAAATATATACAATATTTTTTTTAAATATATCTTGTTCTTATTCAAATGTAGAAACTTTAAATCTTTTAATATTCTAATTTATTATTAATACACTAAAGTAAAAATCGAGTGGGAAAAAGTTAATTTTGAATATTTAAAATTTGCAGAGTTCATAAAATATGTAGAAAGAGTTTTTGAAAAAAATAGCTCATAAGATGTGTAGGGATCAATATTTTTTTTATTAAAATATATATAAATAAAAGATGTTGAATATTATTTTTAAAATGTTTATTTTATTTATATCACAAATCTAATATAATATAAATCCTTCTCTTAACATTTTTTATGTAAATTTATCATTTATTATATATATATATATATATATATATATATATATATATGTTTATATATTATATACATTTTGGTTTAATACAATATAGATCTTTTAAAATGTGGATTTATCATTTATTTAAGATATATATACTAATTTAAACATTATATATATTTTGACAATCATAAATATATATTAAAAATGTAATAAAATATAAACCTAATATATTTTGATTTTTATAACACTATCCTTCCTCATTAGGGAAATACAACCAAACGCTATTGAGTAAGGTAGGAACCAACATTCTCTTTAGATTTTTTTTTAAATTGAAAAATATTTTTAATTATATGGATAGATATTTTACAATGATATTTTTATTATTCATTTTTATTTTTGATCTTAATTTTGACATTTATTTGACTGTCACATGTCAATTTTAATTTTATGTTTGATGTCAATTTGACGTTACTTAGAAGTTTTTCTTTATATTTGTAGAAGTCAAATGAAAAATCATAATATCTTGGTTATATAGTGGAGTTTGGAACTCCTTTTTATTTAGAAATATTTTTTCAAACCCAATACATTAATGTAGCGAAATAGATGTTATATATCATTGTCACAATTCAATGGAAAAATCCAAGATAAAATATATTTAAAATATTTATACTAGTCAATAATACAAATTATATATCACTATTTATACAAAAAATGAGTGAGATGACATCACACTTTATTGTGTTATATTAATAGTGATGATGGAGAGAAATCTATTAATTTTTAATTTAATCAATAATGATGGAGAGAAATCTATTGATTTTTAATTTATTAAGTTAAACAATATTTAGTTAAACAACTTTTCAATCAGAACACATTGAACAAATCTTAATAAATTTTGATAAAGAATTTCAAGGGCAAGAAGATGATATTAACATATTGAACCCTACTACATGAACCTATATTTGAGATGTTAACATATATAACATTGTAACAAACGGCAGGTTTCAACCTAATTTTGGATGGGTTCATGCAAATAAATGGCTTGATAGATGGGGACGATGTAAAAATATACAACAAACACAAGGTTGATTGGGATGGAATGCCACGTGTCATTACAAGCCCATGGAAAATAAATTAATTAATAACTTGAAAATGGACCTAATTAATTTCATAACTGTTACCCATGTAAAACGGCCACCCTAACATAATCGGTATATATAATCCAGTTCATGTCAGCCACCTCTAAACAACGCACTGTTTTAAATCCACCCCTTCAACGGAGCTCCTGTTTTCTTCAATCATCTGCAAATACTATAAGTCTGAAAGTTACAGAAATGGATTCCCTCTGTCAATTTATATTGCTGCTCCATTCAAACACAGTAAAAACTCCACAGTTTATTCTAATTTCACCGCCCAACTTGGATACAAGACCACATGAAGAGAGGAAAAAAGTTTATACCCCCAACCACCCAGATGGAGGAGGACATGGATGAGCAGGTAAATAGAATGAAAATACAACATTATTAGGAAGAGTTTTAATGCTTTTACAGTTTGGGAGAAAAAAATTGTGTATAACGCCTTTCTAGTCATCTTCTGTGATTCATCATTAGGAAGGAATTCTTACCTGATAATGATAAATTTGAGAAGGTGATTCGAAACATGTTGAGAATTTTTAATGATGACAGAAGATGATTCAAAAGTATTGATCTAAAATTATATACACAATTTTTCTCCCTGATGATAAATCATAGAAGATGATTTGAAACTCTAAAAATATATACACAATTTTTTCTCCTAGAAATCATTCTATTAAAAAATTATTAATTTTTTTTTTTGGGTTGTCAATCAGGGCATGTGAATTTCTAATCAGTTGTAAATGTGTAATACATGTTTTCATTTTAGTGAAGTGGGTCAGATCAATTTTCATTGTAGTGAAATGGGTCGTATTTGAATTTTCCATTTTAGTGGATTGGATAATGTTACATGTATATTCATCATCAGGTGTGAGTGGGTTAATCTCAATTTTCCATCTTGGTTAGTTGCGCATGCATAGTTTTCATCAGTAAATACTCTGCATATCACATTATTTTTTGTTCTAGACAGCTGAGTCGTACATATTTCATGATTTTTCTTTTAACTCAATTGGGTCATGTGATTTCCATTCTAGTGGATCAGTCATTTATATCGTTCATCAGCACAGCTGTCAGTTTGTATACCACATCATTTTCCATTTTGCTCTGGATTTGCATATTTCTCATTAGTAATTGGTGTATATATCATTATTTTCTATTTTGGATAGCTGGGACATGTATATTCATGGTTTTCCACTTAAGTCAATTGGGTCGTGTGTATTCCTCATCATCACTTACTCTGTATGCCTCCATTTTGCTCAGTTTCGCATGCGTATTTCTAATCGATGGTTACTTTCTATATAACATAATATTTTATTTTGGACTACTGAGTCACCTATTCATTGTTTTTTATTTAACTCAATTGGGTTGTGATTTCAATTTTAGGGATTTGATTTTCGTCATCAATAGTTACTGTATATACCAGATGATTTTCTATCTCGCTGAGTTGGATATGCATATTTCTCATTAATAGTTTTCTGTGTATATAACATTATTTTCTACTTTGAGGCACTGGGTCATATATAATCTTGGTTTTCAATTTTAGTCAAGTAATTTTCCATTTTAATGAAACGGGTTCTGCATATTCCTCTCAGCAGTTACTGTGTATATCACAGTTCCAATTTGGACAGCTGGGTCATATATATTCATTATCAACATTTACCATGTGTAATACAATTTGCCATCCTGGTCATAATTGGATCATGGGTACCTCATTGGTTATCACTGTATATGTATATCACATAATTTTCATTCTTCCCCAATTGCCATAATCGTCATCTATGTATGTCCCTATTTCGCTTTTGATCAGTTTGGTCACGAGTATTTCTCCTCAATCGTTACTGAGTATGTATACCTCATTTTTTCCCTTTAAATCAACCGGGTGATGTATATTCATCATCACTAAGTAGTGTGTATATCCACATTTTTCGTTTTAGTCACTTGGGTCATGGATATTCCTTGCGTAATTTCTATCGCATGATTCTCCATTTTGGTTAATTGGGTGGAAGTGGAAGTGGATCCCTTGAAGGTAATCTGTCAATCACATAAACGACCTTATATCTGTTCACTTTTGACATTTCCCTGTGTGTAGATTCTCCTGCACTGTATATGTCCCATGTCACCTTATTGGATTCCATTATCCATCCATGAATGGTCTTTTCCCATAGTAATAGCTCGCCATATCTAAGAAAAAAGAAAAAGTGGGCTTTTGTACACTTTCTAATTATACCGATATTTCTTCCACTATTGATATTTTTGTTTATCCCTAGGACCCCACAAAATTTACAGGACAGGCCTTACATTCAAAATCCAAAACCGCGTAAAAAAATATGCTGGAGCTCACATCAGATAGGTATCTTACAGTTAACCTCACAATGAAACAAAAGTTTGTGGGAAAAAAAAATCAAATTCCTGATGTCAACATTGTACGGAGCTCGTTTGGGAGCACAAAACGCGCTTTCATGTTGTTAGAACTTGGAATTATATGCTAATCCAGCGTGGAAGTGGATTCAAATTTCAATATCTTTCTCATCTGTATGAAAAGGACAATTTAAGTTGCAGGACGGAAACGGAAATGGGTATTGTATGAATTTGCCGTGAATGGCATTGGCAGGCTTTCTGCCTGTGGAGCTTCACGTGCTATTTATTATGGTGGTCCGCTCTAGGCTGGGGTAGGTGGGTTTATAGTCAATGAGAGACACACTAATGTCATGCTGGGCGCATACTTAGAGCCCAAATATTCCACATCACATTCTGATTCAACACAGAGGCCCGCCTTTAATACATGAATTTGTGCCACCCATTTAGCCTAAAGTCGTTCCCATTTTTGTATATATACATTATGTATATGCAGTTGAGCATTTATTGATTGATTGTTCCCTGAGGCATATCCAGAACCTTGTATATCAGAATGAAATTTGCTATCAGTTATTCTAATTTATAACATAGAGATGCAGAGATCTTAGTCACATAAAGATAAGTTGAAGTCATTATTTACTTCAGTACAAAGTTGGAAGGACTTTTCAGGCATCATTGATTCACTGAGAGGCCTGTTTTCTGAGTAAAATCAAGGCAGAGTTAAAGCAGTTGGGATTAATAAATGCCTGGGTTTTGGAGCTGGGTTTTATCCGCAGACAAAGACAAGATGATGATGTGCACTTGCTCAAGAGAGCAGTTCAAAATAGGGGAAATGCCTCAGTCACCTGAGTCGTTTGCTACTAGGGACTTCTCTGCAAGTGGGTTTTCTTCGAGGACTGGAGAAGGTGAATGTAGGCCTGATAATGGTAACATTGAGGAAGCAGAGTCATCACTCCGTGAAGGCTTTTCTCTTAATTATGAGGTTGGTGCATCTACAATGACATCTACTTGATAGATCTTTGAAAATTATAAACGAGTGTTCCAGATAATTGTACTGGAAGGTCCAGTTGGGGTTGGTTCATAGTATTTAAAAGTAGTTATATGAAGATACCACCCCTTTTATTTGGAATCACTACTCTATCTTATTAGTTTGTTACGAATAGAACTTGTAAACATAGGTTAAGAATGTGTTTTTGAGAGTTTCCAGATCTATTTTCTTGAGAAGAAATTCTGTGGTTCTGGTGGATGTTGATTTGCGGCCACTATGAACTTAAACACATTATGGTTTGGATTGAAAATGTCATGAATATCATGCAAAAAAATGATATAAAGGATGTGAATTGCAGCTGGTAGAATGCTATTTAAGTGATCTATGCTGAGTAGTGGCCGCTATGAACTTAATATGGGTTGGGTTTGATGTGTCATGAATATTTTGAAAATTAATGATACTAAGGATGTGAATTGCAGCTGGTAGAACTCAATTTAATTGATCTATGCTGAGTACTGGCCGCTGTGAACTTTAACACAATATGGGTTGGGTTTGATATGTAATGAATATCTTGAAAATTAATGATAGAAAAGATGTGGATTGCAGCTGGTAGATTGCTATTTAAGTGATTTATGGCCATGAAATATGCAATGGACTTAACTGCGACCCAATATTCACCTAATATGTTCCAAGTTTTCTAGGTGCAGTACATCTTCAACTTAGGCGTGTGTAAAGTGTTTAGCTAGTAATCTCATCTGAAGTTATTAAACATAAAGGAGCCGTGTCCTACATTCTGCCTTAACAGTGGGACGGTCTTCTCAATTTTTATTGCTGGGTAGTTCCATCCAACTTGAATAGCAGCTAAATGTTGCTCAAAGCACGGGGTGTTTTCTCCTGTACATCTTTCTTTTCTTGGTAGTGAAATCCCTCAAAATAAGCCTTGGTTGTAGAGTGGATTTGGACAATTTGATTACTAAGCTGTGTTTTGGGTAAGAAATTGGAATCTTATAAAGAACAACCCTGAATATGTTGACGGGGGTTCTAAAAATAATAGACATCTGATCCTCGTGGTAGATTGCCATTTGCTGTTAGATTCTTCTTCCTTGAAGTTTGAAGTTTCTAACTTGTTGGTTGTCAAGAAATACTTTGAAATCAAACAATTTTCCTTTCTGACTCTGCTTGCCCTTTTTTGTTGAATATTCTTAGAGAATTATATCAGTTGTCAAAATTTATATTGAGCATGTTATAATCCAGGAAGCCAGGGCATTATTGGGGCGACTTGAATATCAGAGAGGAAACATAGAAGCAGCACTGTATGTGTTTGAGGGAATAGACATAAGTTCCGTAATGCCTAAGATGAGAGCTGCAATTGCCTATAGAGGACTTTCTCGGAAAAATCGGTTGCGTGGAGAAAACACTCCAGCTATGTCAATGCATGCTGTCAATCTTTTGCTTGAAGCTGTCTATCTTAAAGCAAAAGCCCTTCAGGATCTAGGGAGGCCAAGAGGTACCTATTCTTGATATTAAAATTGTGCTCTAGATCTAATTAACTTTTGTTGTAAACATAGTTCATTATTGGGCTTTCAATAGACTTGCTATTGTAGTTGCCAAAGCAAACTGACACAACTCCTGAAGATTTAAATTCAATTCACGAAATTTCAGTATCGATCATTTTTAAAGGCTTTTATTTTTTCACATTGTTGCATAATTTTCCACTAAAAGTCCTAGTATTTTATCAAAGCATATTTCCAATTGAATGCTAATTTTCTCCTTTTGAAAGTTTTCAGAAGCTGCTCAAGAATGCAAGATTGTTTTGGACACGGTTGAGTCTGCACTACTTCAAGGCATGCCTGAAGGTATTATTCGTGATTGCAAACTGCATGAAATAGTGAGCAAGTCAGTAGAATTACTTCCAGAACTTTGGAGGCAGGAAGGATCTCTTCCAGAAGCTATGGCTGCTTATAGACGAGCCTTGCTTAATCCTTGGGGCCTGGATTCTGAATGCTCAGGTCGAATACAGAAAGAGTTTGCCATAATTCTCCTTTATAGTGGTGTTGAAGCAGGCCCTCCGAGCCTTGGAGCACAAGTGGAGGGCTCATACATTCCTAAGAATAATATAGAGGAGGCCATTTTGTTGTTATTGATTCTCTTAAGAAAGTTTGCCCTGAAAAAAGTTCCTTGGGATCCCACAATAATGGAGCATCTTACCTTTGCACTGTCAACAACTGGACAACTTGGAACATTATCTAATCAAGTAGAAGAGTTAATTCCTAGGATATACAACAGAACTGATAGGTGGTATACTCTTGCTCTCTGTTATAGTGCTGGAGGTCAGGATGAGGTGGCATTGAACCTGTTAAAAAAGTCTGTTGGCCGTAATGAGAAGCCTAATTTCATCCCAGCCCTTCTTTTGGCATCAAAAATATCTTGCGAAAGCTCCAATAATGATAATGAAGCTGTGCTTTTTGCAAAAAGAGCCTTAGAAAACCTAGAAAACCTAGGAAGGGAGGGTAACTGTATGAAATGTGTTGCCAATGGTTTACTTGGCAGTGCATTAGGGAAACAATCTAAACTTGCACTTTCTGACACAGAAAGGTCTCAGATGCAATCCGGGGCTGTTACTGCTCTGGAAAAGGCTGTCTCAACAGAGAATGGAGATCCTAAAATTCTTATGCGTCTATGTTTGGAGAATGCGGAGCAGCGCAATTTAAATGTTGCAGTAGACAATGCAAGAAAATTACTGGAGATGGAAGGAGGCACTTCTATAAAAGGGTGGAGACTCCTTGCCCTTATACTTTCAGCACAGCAAAAGCATTCTGAGGCAGAAACGGTTATTGATGCAGCATTGGATCAGACAGGAAAGTGGGAGCAGGGAAAGCTACTTCGAACAAAGGCAAAACTTCAGACCGCCCACGGCAAATCCAAGGATGCTATCAAGACATATGGCCGGTTGCTTGCTTTAGTTCAAGCTCAAAAGAAAAGTTTTGGGACTGGGAATTGGAAGCTTAAGGTATGCATTTATCCCTTATGTCTCTTTTGACAATATTTTTCATTTTTATCCAGACTTTTATTAGGTCACTCTTCATCCATTCCTTTCAGTCCACATCTATATGATGATGAAAATTTGCTAGCATGCTCATTCCTAACACCTAATGCAACTATTTATTTCATTTAGGTTTTAAGTTTATTACCCAGAGATCAAGTAATAGCAGCGGCATAAAAACAGAATAGAATAGAATAGAATAGCATAAAAACAGTTTAAATATTAAGCAAGTTTTAAGCATTTATATCCCCATTTCTTGATTTCATTGTGAGTGCACAGGGTTGGGATGATAGGGACCTAGAATTGGAAGCCTGGCAGGATTTGGCATATGTTTATACAGACCTTGAACGGTGGCAGGATGCTGCAATTTGTTTGCAGAAAGCCAATGCTCTCAAACCGCATTCTGCCCAAACCTGGCATGCCACTGGTACTTAATTTTTTCTCCATCCAAAAATTCATTGGATATCTCGTCAATCTTTTTTTTCCCTTAGTCCTGGATCTCTGTAATCAGAATTTTGGTTTTCAACAACATTTTCTGATATGAGTAGCTGTTAATATTTTTACTTGTACTAACTGGGACTTCGTGTACCAAAGGGGTGTTATATCAAGCTCAGAATCTGCACAACCAGGCCTTGAATGCCTTTTCATGTGCCATAGCAATTGATCCTGAAAATGTACCGAGCATGATTTCTACAGCAGAAATCCTGAGAAAACAAGGCGAGATCAAGTCATTACCTGTTGCCAGAACTTTATTGACAGATGCTCTTAAGCTAGACAAAACTAATCATAGAACTTGGTTCAATCTAGGAATGGTTCACAAGATGGAAGGGCGTTTGCAGGATGCTGCAGAGTGCTTTCAAGCTTCTTATCTACTGGAACTGTCTAAGCCAGTTGAGAGCTTCAGTACAGTCTAAGAACTCATCTGGAATGCATCCAGCAAGTTTACATGGAGGTTTCAATTTAGCCTAATAAGGATTCATCATGAACTTCATTCAATCTTAACTATAATTCATCTTCGTCTTGGAATACATGTAACAAGCTTGCAGAGAGTTTCAGGCACACTGAATGCCATTCACATGGGTAACTCAGCTTGCAGAGTCTTCGGTTGCAGGGTCTTATTTTAACTAGTTCTCATTAGTGTGATTAATATATTATGATGGATTTGTTGATTTTAACAATGGCTGTAGGGGTAAGTGTTCTTTCAACGCTCGAGTCCACCATTGATTCTTGTAACTTTTACTGCATATACCATCAGTGCCCAACATAATCCTTCTCTCAATGTGATTGACTATCTGTATATTTACTCTTATTGCATGCCTCTGTGCATGATGTATATAAATATGTTCGGTGAATATTTCTGATTTCTCAGCAATTGGGTAATGTGTGTGTGGGTTTGTATATATAAACAAACATAAATGCTCTTGATTGCATTGGTATTCATCCAGTTTAAGGTTGCCTTTGGGCAGAATAAGATCCCACGAAAGCTAGTTAACAGGCAGAATCACAGCATTTATTTGGTGTAATGTTTTTTAATTTGAGTTGGATTGTGAGGTTTTTGTAAGGAATATAGCACATTATCTGGGTTCAAGAGGCCATTAAAAAAATGATAAGGAATGTTTCTTTTTTGATTTTGGGAGAACCTTCGAGATCCGTGGGGAGCAATTCCCCTGAGAATTCAATACCAATAATAAAGGAGACTCGAACACTGGACCTACTTGAAAAGTGGGTTTGGTAAGTAACCATTTACACTTATTGGAACCAGAGCAGGTCGGACACAATGATTTTAAAGATGAGAAGGATCTTTATATGAGTGTCCATTCAATTATCCATAACATTATGTTATGAATGTAAGGAATTAATGATATGACATTTTTGGTGATGCAAAATACTTTGGAATAATATAATAGTTTGATATGATTTTGGATATTTAAGCAAGGGTTTTATGGAGGGGACAATTGTAATTGTAATTTAGGGATAGGGGTTCCATGGACAGGTGGGACTTTGTTGTTGTTACAATGCATTTGATGCCATGTGTTATGTTTCTAGGATTTTTAGGGCCACTCACTAATAATTGATAGGTATAATTTTTTTAATATTCTCAGACCTCATATTGGGTTAGTTAATTATTTTTAAGGGGTAACATCAAAAGAAAGTATAGGGGTTTTTTATTTTATTAGGGGTGCCATAATTATTTAAATTGTGTAATGCATATTGTTAAGAAAAATTAGCAACATTTTATTTTAAAAAAAACTTGTTTTAAAAAAAAGAATAAATTTGATTGGATATAAATGTATACTTAGTAACTAAAAGGGAGGAGTAATCATTCAAATCTTTAGCCTCCTACTCCTTCTCACCCCTAAATAATAGCAAATATTTTGTAAGCAGTTTTTAAACTTATATTGATGCATGGCACCTCTCTGCTCCAGCATAGATTCCTCTATTAAAAAGATTTAATAAGAACATGGAATTTTATGTGTGCAAAAATATCATCTAATTTCTTCACAACGTTTGTGGAAAAATATTGCTTTGCTCCCTCCACATATTCCTTTTAATTGTGTACTATGAAGTTATTTAGGGCAAATGAGTTGATAGAGAAAAGGAGTGTAGTAGTTGATATAATACATGATTACACAATGCGCCATATCTATTATATTTAAATCTAATTTTAATATAATAATAGTGGAGAGTGGTCAATGACCTTTTTTTAATGCAATTTTAAGCTTTTATTTTAAATCAATTCAAATTATTTGTTTATTTATTCAATTTAACTAAGGTGGGGCTTGAAACAATCAACCCATTGAACCAATCCGTCCACATCTGATTAACATATGATATTGTTATTAATAATATATAATAAAAAATATTATTTTACCACCTATAATAAATAAGAATAATAATTATACTTATATCACAAGACTTGAAATACGTAAAAGTAGAATAAAACTGCAAATATTTCAACCAACGATATTAAAGATAAATAAGTTTTTAAATTTATTGTTACAAATTGTACAAATTTTTAATTAAAAATATTAAAAAATTAATTTAAAATAAAAAGAATTACATTTTCCTCCTTTCATAATATGGTCGGGAAGGTGAATAATGAAAAGGGTGGGGTGGCTTGGTGTCCCAACTGCATGGGTTAATCAAAAGAATTATGATGGCGCTGCTAAATGGAATCCAAGACTTTTAAGTTGATTAATAAAAGATTAAATTTCATGGTTTTGAGTGGTATTAAAGATTAATTTTGGGAACAAAATATTCATGAAGGTATTAGGAGGATTGTGGTGAGTGATTCGAATGATTTTTTTTCAATAAAGTATTGATTATATTTTAATAAAAGATTTATTAAAAAAAAAAAAAGTTAAAATTTATTAAAAAAAAAAATGATATATATTGAAGTAAAAGAAATATAATGTTTTTTTAAAGGATTAATTATATACACTTCATTGTAAATGTATAATTGAAATTTTTAGGTATTGTAATTCTTAAGAGATGGTATTGCATCTCCCAACACTCTTTTATAATTGAGACGTTTGAAAGTGGTCATGTAATTAACTCCCTTTTCTTTTGTGTCATTTTTATCTTCTCTTGATTCCTACAAACCTTTCTTTCTCATAGAGATATAGCTAATCTAGGGGAAGGAAGTTCGAGACAAGGTAGTGATGAAAATCATGATGGGATGGAGAAGGTGACACTCAAGGTAGTAAGGGGTTCTTTTCTTAATTCATTAATAAGGAAATTTGTATTGTAACATCTTCATTGGGATCTATCTAGGAATACATAATTTTTTTTTTAAAATTTAACAACATATTCTTTAATTAAATTACACTGAATACTTTTTGAATTGTTTATTGTTGCACATAGTTTATTGCAAATCATTGTATATACATCGTTCACTATGTATATATAATACATAATTTAGCAAATCGTTATGTTATTACAGTTTATATATATATATATATATATATATATAAGGGTTCTTTTCTTAATTCATTAATAAGGCAATTTGTATTGTAACATCTTCATTGGGATCTATCTAGAAATACATAATTTTTTTAAAAAAATTTAACAACATATTCTTTAATTAAATTACACTGAATACTTTTTGAATTGTTTATTGTTGCACATAGTTTATTGCAAATCATTGTATATACATCGTTCACTATGTATATATAATACATAATTTAGCAAATCGTTATGTTATTACAGTTTATATATATATATATATATATATATATATATATATATATATATATATATATATATATATATATATATATATAAACTGTTCGTCATATATATAACAATATATAGCACGATAGATACGTCAATAGATATATAATCATTGACGTGGACACCCAATTTCAGCTCCTTATGAGACGGTTTTCATATTCACTATTGCTTGATATTACATAGGATGTATACAAATATGCTTTATAACCCCCTGTTGGTTCTATTATTGGATGAGGTTTTCATTCACCGTGGGATTAAGTGAGTCAAATAAGGTTTTTGAAAATGTATAAACACTACAAAGACATTATATATATGACAAATTGAAGGTCGGTTGACTTAAGAAAAGTAGAATACGACAGTTTATTCCGAAAACTTATACCATCAAAATATTGTGTCTAGAGGAAATAATTAGGTGAAGTCTTGATTAAATTATAGGTGACGGTTGGCATTATATACAATAGTATACATTTCGAGGACTTATGTATAGAATATATAATGAGAGTACTAACATGAACAAGTGTATATACATATATAGTATGCATTGGTATATGGTGGTGTGTGTCTATAGTCCTATTAATTGATATAAACTAAGTCATGGACTCTGAAAGAGTAGGTCATCAGTTATACATATACATAGGTTCCTAAAACATGACAAGACATATAAATGTAATAGCATGTTTCAACAAAACATAATTAGGATTATGAGACTTTAGTTCTTGAAATTGTTATGATTGGTTGTTTATATTTGAGTAGTTGTGCTCAAGAACAATAGACTATGATAATATGGGTTGTCATAGAGTACATTATATTTGGAAACTACTTATAGTAATTGGAAAATTATAGTTTAGATGTATATTATACCTGGATGGTATAAGTTGTAGTTGTTATTCTTATTATTTATGTGTTAAGTATTATTGTGAAGATTCATTCATACGTTTGACAGACTAAATGTACGCACTATGATTATTCATGTGCTTAGCATGTTTTATGATTGACAGTAGGATATAACCTGTATGAATCTATTGGTTATACCATGTTAACCAAATCTCGCACTGCTAATATTGAATAGGAAGTGAGACTGACTTCACTAGCTCACTGGCATCACAATGTCAAATGAAATTAATTTGATCAGATGGTGTGTTTGAAATTCACTGATCCTAAAGATCATTAACTATTGAAAACTTTGACAAAAGTAATGTTAGTTAGACACTATCTTTTCATGTGTATGATTTACATGTTTGTGTGATATCTTGTTAGAATGGATTTTTTTATGGTACACTACATATTTTTAGAAATCATACTGCACACGGGTACTAGTTTGTCTCTTTGGATTTCTGCATGGTCACTATCTACTCATTTGTGAAAGGAGGGTCATTCCCTGATGGGAAATTGTGCGGAGGATCGATGGTTCCTAATTGGTGTGAAAAAGCACTTGGATGATGCTCTCCCTCTCCACAGCAATACTTATTTGAAGACGACACTTGAGATTACCAAAGATACTAGAGTTCAGAGAACTCATGCTCTATGGAGCAATGTATCATGTATTTGTACATTATATTGTATTTATTATTAAAACATTATCCTGGTGAGTTGTAATTACTTACTTATTGTACATTGACAGCAGTGATTGTATATTTATATCAGTCATGGCTGGAAGTCTATAGTTATTTTTTATATTCAGTTATGATGTGTTTCTTATAATTTCAGTGATCAGTGATGACTGATGTCACATGCTTCTTTTACAAATATTATACTTAGAATATTTTATCTAGATCACTACTTAAATTCTCATGATGAATCTAAAAAAAGAATATGTTGTTTGTAAAAAACAAATTACATATTTTTAAGTAGATCCCTGTAAGAATGTTACATGTATCCCCCATATTCGACTCTAGATTGGATATGTATAGTAGGCAGCAAAATAATTGGATGATATAAATATAAATGACATTAGCCTACCCATGAAAAACCTTCTCTTAGACCTTGGACAATGGATTATAAGAAAAAATGTGTTTGATATCTTGTAGTCACTTAGTACGTCTAATATGTTGTCTAATGTTATAGGAACCATATCTACTTCATAATGAGCATGGTGCAAGTGAAAAGGCTCTTTTTTCAACTATAAGGGAGAGTAGCTATCATCAACACAAGATTTTGGATGGAGTCAAAGAAATTATGAAGTGACAAAATTGAATTTGCAAACAATATGGGCTTTAAGCTTTCCAAAGAAGCGACTATGGAAATTCCCAGTGTTGTCCTTGATCTTCAATTTATAATGGTTCTAGAATAATGTTTCTAGAATAATGTATAAATGTCTACAAAAATCTCCTTTTTTAAAGAGAATGAAGTGTATAAATTATAGGGCATGGGGGTTTGTGTAATTTGCCTCTACCATGTGATTGTTAATGTTTTTCTATTATATGGAACTGGTCACACACACACACACACACACACACACACACACACACACACACACACTATATTTTTCTTATGTATTGGTTAAATGGTAAAGTAGTTGTGGAATAAGTTGGATAATGACAATTTACTTTGCATCCTATAAGCACACAAATTTAGTCAAAAACACTTGATAATGCTAGTTTTGGCCCACTTTTACTTTAATTGACTTTAGCACTTAATCCAAACCTATTTCACCACCTCACTCTATTCTAAGTACTTGTATGAACCTTTTCTTTTAATTTGATGTCGTATGCCTACATAAATATTTGTAATCACTAAAAACCCTCTCTTAGCATTTGTACGGACATCTTAGATTCTTAATTTTAAATGTTACCCTTCATGACAAAATTGATTAGAAAGGGACACCAATGGTAGTCAATCTTGACCCCTATAGGTCCATGTTATCCTTCACTTAGTAATGGTTATTTTTCAAGTTTAAACCCTCCCTTATAGTTTGGTGTGTATTTTTAAGATATGTAGCATGAGGTTTTCCCCTGTTAGATTGTTATAAAGGCACATCTAAGCTACCTATTTTATCACTTGGCAATCTCAATGTTGAGGCATATTTACACTATTACACACTAAGTAAAGCTTCTTTATTCTTCCAAATTATAATTCTATCTATTTGACGTAACTTTTAGCCAAGTTAAGAGCCCATTTTATCTAAGTCAAAGCAAAACATTATCAATTATTCAATCCATCTCTAGTGTACACATGTAGCAAAATGAGCATAATCTCATAAAGCACTCTAAATGGGAGAACTACGTGGGCTTGATTTCCCTCTTTAGATTATTAGATAAATAGATAATGATTGATCATAACAAAGGTGATGGTTCAATTTTGGCAGGATTATTCATCAATCAAAATACAAAATCATAATTGTCGTAGACTCTTTACCATTACCATAATAGCAAAAAGATCTCCAGGTCGATGGAACAGAGGCTTCTGCTGACTAAGCCAGAAGCTAAGGTATTAATCCTTACGTTAAGAGAGGATGATTTGTTTGAAGAAAATACATGTCTCACACAAGCATAACCTTTGAATTGTAAGGTATCTAGTTGATATTTATACAGTATTATAATAGAGTAGATATAATATAAAGAAGAGATGAATTGTAATGGTAAAGAGTAGTTAAAGACTAAAAAATAGAGTAATATTTGTAATAGCGTACAATGATATAGTATAAATAGATATAATAACTTTGTATTTAGCACTTATTATATTAATATTAATAAAAAAAAAGTTGGAGTAAGAATTATTGTGTATTGTATATTGATTATTGTGAATGGGCACACCTATTTTTTTATGAATGCATATGATAATTGTTTCTAACAAATACTAACATGTACGTCACATTAGTATTAACTAAATTTAAATAATAGAAACCATATATAGCCAACCATTTCATATTTTATGTCAATATTTGGTGGCATTGCATGAACTTTAGTTAACTAATGTCAAGCAAAAATTATCCATCGGAGTTATAGAAGACATCATTAATGAAAATAGAAGAGTGGTGGGAAGAAATACTAATTATTTTTTCACTCTAAAACTAAAAGAACAAGTGAATATATATCTATGGTAAATTCATATTTATTCTACCATAGGAAGAAGAATTATGTTATATGTGCACAGCCCCTACGCAGTCAAGTTCACTCATCTTTTGCTCTACTACACAGAGTGCACACTAATATTTTATGTCAATATTTGGTGGCAATGCATGAACTTTAGTTACTAATGTCAAGGGAAAAGTATCCATCAAAGTTATGGAAGCCATCATTAATGAAAATAGAAGAGTGGTGGGAAGAAATACTATTTTTTTTTTTTTCACTTTGAAACTAAAAGAACAAGTGAATATTTACCTATGGTAAAGTCATATTTATTCTACCATAGGAAGAAGAATTGTGTTATCTATGCACAACCCCTATGCAGTCAAGCTCACTCATATTTTGCTCTAATATGTGGAGTGTACACCTCTCAACCAATCTTGCACACTCTTTTGCATGAAGTTTGCTCTGCCTCCCGCACCAAGTCATGTGCCTATACACCTCACAATTTCGTGCACCTGGATAAGAACCACTTGGACACGTCAACTTGCCTCAACCATGTGCCTTAAGTGATTTGACTATCATTACCACCCAAAAGGAGATATTGGATTTGAATTCAAATGGTTGACAGCTGGACATTAATTTTTCTAATTATTGCCAACTACCACATCTAACAAAATTGGCACCTCACATATATCTTCCTTGGTAACTAAACAAATTTTATGACTACTCTTATATTCTTATGCTATATATATAATATACACATATGGTAAAACATAGATACAGACACACACATAGAGATAAAACCTAGATCAATGCCATTATACACAGTCATAACATCGTTAGCTTACTCTGAGCATCTAGTCAATATATACACACTATTGGCATTGTACTTTGTGTTCTTTTCTCTATTCTCCATTAATGAATAGAAGTTGTATTTCCTACAACTTAAGACTTTCCCTCCATCAAATGTGTTTTGTTTATTCCACCTAAATATTTCACTACACATTTACTCTACCTCCATCCTTGGCCCCATGGTGTGGATCATTATGGGTCACATTTGCATAGAGTCTGTGGCCCTAGATATTGTAGTAAACACAACATACAAAAGGTTGATGAGTCCACATTAATAAACCTATAAAATGGACTACATAAAATATTAAGGCACTCTAACACATTAATACACTTTAACTTGAAATATTGATTACTAGTTCAAAACTACACTCATCTCATTCCTCATAGTTTGGGCCATACATGGTTGGACAAGCTTTGACATAGATAAAGTTGAGTTTGTTTAAAGTTCTAGAATATGTTTTCTAAATAAATTAACGGTCCTCATTTTTAATATATTTTTGGATCATGGGTTGGTAAGATAAGGTAAATAATTCCTTTAGGGGACAAACACCTAAGGAATGGTAGGAATATATAAGGGGGATCCTCAAAAGATGTGACTAATTGAAGTATCTGGTCTAAATGGTTGGGGGAGATTAAATAATGTATAGGGGGTAGGAAAGTAAGTATCAAGTTAAGATTAATTTAATTATGAAATAATAAGATATTAGTAAGAGGATGAATTAACATAATTAGGAGAAAATGGTGAATGAAGAGTTGAGGAAACATATCAAAGATGAGAAAATTAAGTCAAGTAATAGCAAAGAGATGCAGAAGAAAGAGAGATAAGAAAGAATGTTAAGATTAAATAAGCTAATGGATGAAACTAATATGTCCTCTACTAGTGGAACTCCTCACACTGAAAACCTAGATACTTTCCCTTTACCACAAGAAGATGAGTTAATATTTACACCTCAAGAAGGTGCAAACGAGGCTAGTGAGAGAAGCAAAATAGAGTAAATCTTATATCATAAACACAAAAAAATCATCAATGACATGTGGAAAAGATTATTAGATTTAGCTACACTATTTAGAACATCCAAATTATTCAAAAACTTGGGCATGGAAGACAAAATGGTAGAAAGTAGTTTGGTCTATAGTGGACGAGGCTTATAGTGTAGTAAAAGAAGAGATGATAAGATTATTAAAATAGGAGATGTTAATTATATAGTGGAATCAAGGGAAGAAATTTTAACAATTGAATTAATTCCAACATGAAGTAATCAGGAGGAATGTTATATAGATAATAAAGAGGAGAAAATAGACGTGGAAAATGTTATTGACCTTCAGGAGAAATCCGATTCATAAATGCGTGTTAGTATCCATACTAGAGATATATAAAATCGAGATAATGACGAAGATAAATTATGAGAACATAGATTAGTTAATGAAAAAATTGAAGAATAAAATCAGTTAGAGAGAGAATATAATGAAGATGAAAGTCAAAGTGACACAACCCCCCCAACATCAACTGAAAGAGGCCTTAGGAGGAAATGAACCCTTTGTACCAATTTCCATCTCCTGTGACCTTTCACAATCGATGCAAACAACCATCCCTTAAATGACGAAAAACATATATTGGATAAATAGTAGATAAATATAAAAGTTTTAGTGAAGATATTGAGAATAGAAGAGAATTTTTAAAAAATCAAGTAGAAGTGTTAGGAAATAGATACTTCCAAGACATGTTAAATAGAGATAAGGGACGTAACCAAAATTTGGTTAAATAAAAGAAAGATAAACAACAACAAAATTTTAAAAGTATTGTAGGAGCAAGTACATCAAGTTATCTGATTAATAGTGGTAATAATACTACTAGTGGTATTCATACACCACCTAATAAAACCAAACGGTCACAAAATAGGATGAAGTTTTCATTTTTAGCAAAGATATGAAGGATGTAAAAGAATATTTTTTTGTGATAGACTCATACTGAAGGAGCCGCAACATTACTGATGAGAGGATGATGTTATTTGACTTCGTCAAAACACTGAGGGATGATGCCTTTAAATGGTATATGAAAACTTATTCCAGCCATGCAACTGGATGGGTCAATGTAGAAAAAGTATTTAAAGAAGATTTTCATTATCCTAACATTATGACTGAAAGTGTTAGTAAGATGAGAGAGTTGATATGGAAGGAGAAGGAGATAATAAAAGACTATGATCAAATATTCAAATTGATAGTGCAAAAATTATTGGAACCGTTAAATGAAAATTAGAGAATTGAATCTATTTCCAGACTGATCCCATGCCCCCAAGTTAATATGGATGTGAAAAAATTTAATACATATGAAAAAACACAAGGTATGGCATTATAATTAGAAAGTAATTTGTCAAATATACTAAATCTTTATCAGATAACATTGTAAATGGATTTAGATAACACAATATACTGAATCTAAAAAATTATAAAATATATAAAGTATAATGTTAATTAATGTTTTAATAGTTGCAACATAAATAAGAGATAATACTTAGCTTGTTTTCATATTCATAGGCAGATCTGAGATGTAAAAGTGTAGAAATATATAGATTGATACTTAGGATATTGTTGTCATATTTTAGAAATATTATTTTTGGAGGCATGGACACTATCGTCGACTAGTGGACACTAGAATTGACACTTGTATCTATGGCTTGATGCTTTTATCCTATAAAGAATATTTTTTGTATTTATAAGTGACCACATGTGCCTTTTAAGGTTTTATATCATCTTTTTTATATTTAGTTACATCATGTGCACATGTTTTGTATGACTATATATTTCTCAAACCCTAGTTTATTCACTTGTCACCTTACCTAAAATGGGTTAGTAGGTTCATGAAGTCGAGCTAACCTCAAGGACCTATTTTTTAATGAACACTGCCTACATAGCCACTACTCTAAAGAGGGCCTCAAACATATGTAGTTATCCCTTGAGTGCAGGCTTGTGTGTGCACAAGGGTACAATATACTATATATAAGGGCATGTAATGATCTTGCTTATAACTTGACAAATATGACTTATAGGTTATTCTTTGAATTATTTAGACCTGTAATATGACTACTCCTAGGACTGATATAGAAATAGGGAAAGATATGGTAGTATAACTCAGTTATGCAATTGATTGAGTTATCTTGAATAGGTGCTTGCTTGGTATTTGCTAGATGGATAATGATTATGCTTTAATTTGTGTGTATACCACACCTTTAAAAATATCTCATAGAAGGGTTAGATAATAAAAATAGGTCAACCTATATATTTTGAAAGATTTTCAATTTGGATGACTTTTAAGGTATGGACACTAGATAAGCAATCTAGACACTAGTGTCCCTATATGGATGGTAGTGTTTGACATGATAGAAAATTATTGAAGATTTGTAACTAAAAGTGAAGGATATAAATCATATTTTGATCTTTTTTTTAGTGTAAAAGTGATCTAGGTCATCAAAATGATAGGGTCAGTCCATAAGATAAGCAATTAAGCACAATAAGATGGCGAATGTGAGCCTTTCAGTATCATAAAGGTGTAGAACTGAAGGGTAGAGCCCTGATTGGTATTTTCCAAGTGTAAAAGATTGAGATGCTATATATAATCAAATTTTAGTATCTACATCCCCCATCTGTTTAATCCAGTAATTCATAATGATGAAATTACTAGGTTAAAGGAAATAAATGTGTATTTGGGTGTGTAAAACACACATTTCCTTGTTTGAGCCCTAGTGAATTTTATACTAGTGCATAATCTGTAACTAATGCATGTAATTTAAAATTTGAATAATTTAAATGCTTAAAAATAAAAGAGAGCAAGGAAGCAATACACTTGTGCATCGATGCAACCATGTTGCCCCTTGGTAGTTTGCTTTGGTAAAGATGCTCCCTTTTGAAGAATGAGAGTTGAGAGAGGTTCGAAAATGAACCTTGGATATTTGTAGAGGAAACTTGAAGGGTACTTATGCCCCAAATCTGGTGCAAGGGTGAATTGTGACATGACCATTGGGATCATTGAGTCTCAATCATATAACTCAAGTAAATGCATAATAAAGCCAAGTTAAGTGATATAACCAACTCAACATATAAAAGGGGAGTAGTGTTAAGGCCACCGATGATATTGAATCTCAACTACACTACTCAAAGGAACTAACTACTATAGACAAGAAAGGCTGAAAATGGTGCTTCTTAGTAAAATGGTGCTTCTTGGTAAAATGTTTTTTGAGTATGTATTTGTAATTTTTGGTGCACTTTCATGGTATATGCACCTCTAATGTGTCTCAATATGAATTATATGTAAAATTATAAATTATTCTATATAACAATGTATAATATCTATCAAAAATCAAAAGAAATCTATCCCAAATCTATAAAAAAAACCATTGCTAAATGTATAAATTATGACCCAAGTGTGTATATGAATCATGTAAACTATTTAAAATTCTACCAACAATGTATGTGTGGAGTCACATCTCTATGATATGACCCCACTAATATGTGCCCCCTTTTGAGGTAATGGGAATGGAATATGGTAGTCACCTTACCTTAAAATTATAAGATAACTATATTATTTGTCTATGAATCATGTAGTATATATGAATAGCATGTCTAAGTAGATATATCAATGAAGCTCACAGTATGTGATCACAAAAATCATTAAGATGCATGATATAAATCATGATAACATCTAGAAGGTAATAATACAAGCTTAGCAAAAAATCAAGCACACACATAAGAGCACTTAGTGTCACCCAAAATGGAGTCTAATGAGACTACAAATAAGGGGCATGTTAAAATGTTTCACACTTTAAGGGAGGACATATTTAAATGTACACACAAAAAAAAAATAACACTTAATGGCAGGTTTACCATATGAAGTTTTTCAATTCTCACTTTTTGATAACTCTAAGTTTTTTATCCCCAGAATATATTGTATGGGCAGTCTAATAATGGATAAGATAATAACTCATTTGAAACAGTTGGGGATATAGCAGAGTGATGTTGTGAGTTGTTTCCTTACAGCATTTGATAGTTAGACTGCTATTTTGAATGTATATATTTTGGCACAGAGATGTTTAGATGCATTTTTTAAGACCCTATGGGCATGTTTGGATGTTAGGTAATATACACTTTGCATAGTTTGCATTTGCTTAGCATGTAAGTCCCATACCAGGGCATTGTATTGAAACATGTCCACAACATTTATTTTATGTTGTCAACATTAAAAAACTTGTTTTACAATTACATTGGGAATCGTTTCAGTTTATTGACAGTTCACCGCTTTACAGGATGTGACATGGGCAGACAATTTTGGTATGTTGTGATCAGTTTAATGGCAGTTGCAGATTCCTTTACTCATGCCATGTGTAGGTATTTAAATTTAAGTTGTGAATCATTTATTTTTCCAATGTTTATCTCTTTGCTATGATTGGGTTCTGTGTGATGTGATGCAGTAGACTAGTTATCAATTTTCAAGAGATCGTAGACTTTTGGAGACCAAAAGCCTCTTTTGTAGGGAGGTGTGATCTAGAGTTTAGTTCATAAAAAATTTCCAAGTCATGATGAAAACAATTGCACAGTGTAGAGCTCATCGAGAGATTTTTGACACTTTTTGCGATTTTCAAAACGGACACCGTATGCAAAAGTTATACGCTGTTGAAGTTTTAGTTCGACAGGGAAAATGTGGTGTCGCAAAATGATGTGGTGCAATGAGGACACACTAAGTGGACTAATCAAGTGGTGACACATGGCAGTCAACAGGGGTCCATAGAAACTTCTATATTTTATTTTTACAATGTATTTGAAATTACATTTAAATTGCAAAGTCTGTAGAAATCCCACCAATGAGGGATAATTATTTTTACAATATTGTAATTATTCCTTGGTAATATTTTAAAATTACCAAGCATGCCACGTCAGAGTTATATTCCAAGTCAAAGCCGAGCCATAGAGCTTGAGATTACATGCCATGCATTGGAAACTGTGAGAAATACATGCCACGTCTGAATACCTCATGGAATCTGAGAAGAGGGCATGGAGATTAGCGAATAGGCTAAAGTTGGTACTTGAACCAACGTACCATGCTAAATTGGTAAGTTGAACTAATGAACTCGGGATAAGATTGGCGCAACACCCAACAACCTCTGCTAAACTTGGTGCACCTACCAAAAGGGGGCGTTGACATAATGTAAGCTGGCCGCCTCACTTTAAAAGTCATAAATAAATTTTGAATTTGCCAAATGTGGGACTAAATGGATAGTCCAAGCGCCCAAATAGAAAGGGAAGAGATTTGAACTCGTGACCTGCCATCCAAATCTATGTGTCTCTCTATAACATATCTAAATATCTTAATTAAAAAGAGAATGTTTTTATTATTATATCATAAAATGTTTGGCAAAAACGTTCTTGGTTGTTGAGTTGGATTGGAATTGTCAAAAATTATGTTATGATATGATATAAATAATTTTTTTATGTAGATGATATAATGATTATGATGATGTTCATGTGATGCACTAGATGACCTAAATATAACTTTGCATGGTTATGATGATATTCGTGAATGTATTTACTTAAATGGTTATGTATGGATGTAGATGAGTAAATAATTTAGAATGATAATGCTTGTTCTCATGATGTGATTAAATGATGAAAACGACTATTTTGATTAAATGATGAAAATTATTATTGTGATTACATGATAAAAATGATTATTATGATTAAATGATGAAAATGATTATTGTGATTACATGATGTGACTAATTATTATGATTAAATGATTATTGTGATTACATGATGTGATTGATTATTGTGATTAAATGATGAAAATGATTATTGTGATTACATTATGTGACTTAAATGAGATATATATATGTTTTGATTATGATGTCATGGATTAGATGCAGGAAAGACATGATGTTATTTGTTTTGTTGAGAATGATGTGCAATGATATGGTATAATATATCAAACATGTAATTATAATATGGTAAAATGTATCATATAATGAAATTATATGTGTGCTAATTTTGATAGGTGCCAAACAGTAAACTAATTTGTCCATAAGTGATCCATTATTAGTGAAAGATCATAGGTAATCCCTTGCACCATAGCAATGAATGGAGAAGGTAGTAAAATGATGAGGTATGTAAGTTAGTACATGTGAGATCAGGATAGAATAGGATGGGGGATGGGATGGTGAGGGATTAGTAGGCCTAGGTAAAGTTAATTAGTTTAGGTTGGGTTAGTAGTGAGTGGGATAGTGATAGTGCCTTAAAGTCACGCAAGTGCCTACAATCCATTTTAATGTTCCACTAGGTAGGATGCATTACAACATTAATATATTCATGGTGACATATGACCATAGTGCATAGATACAAAAAGGGGGCCAAGAAGGAACTCTGTAGAGGACATCCCAAGAACATTTTATAATATCTAAAGGGAGGTCATAGTAACATCCTTGTCCCCTTTGTGCCCAAGATAAAAAAGGATATTAGATACATTATTAATGCTACAAATAAATCAAACTTTGAAATGATCACCTTGCAAGATGCCACAATGGCATATATATGGCCAAGGTGACAAGTATAGAAAGTGGACTATTACACCAAGCTAATTACTAAATGAAATATAACTAGAAACAAACATGTACAATATAATATTTACAAAGAAGATAAGAAATCATTCAAACATATAACAAACAAGAAAGCAAAATGTGATAATTATGTTCAATAGGATCGTACTATGTACATTATGTTCCCTAAGGACAAGGTGGGCATTTATGGATTCAGTTGAACCTTTTAAAATATTGTGTGTGACCTCGAAGAGGGATGATTATGTGGTAATGACCTTATTTAAATAGGATGGGGGATGAATGCACAAGCAAGTAATGGAAATTGGGGAGGAATGTCAACACAATGTTGAGGCTGATAAAATAAAATCCATCTAGAAGAGTCAAGTCCAACTACTTTTGACTGGGATATAAAAAAGTGACTAATGAATGAATATGGAAAGAGTGAATTAAATACTTTAGATAACTCTTCAATGTACCATGTTCATTTTATATTTATTATCAATTTTTCCCAGGTTTATATATCTTGCACATTTAATACCCTAACATGTACATCCATATATACACCCTTGGGACCAAGGTCAAGGAGAGATGAATGAATGAGGTGGAAAGTGTGACATGATGGCAGTGGAACAATATGAAAATAAATTTCCCCAAGTACGAGTGATAATTAGGAACAAGATTCTTATAAATAGAGGATTCCTCATAGTGACACTAGAAACCCAAGTTTCATTATCGTGCTTATCCAAGGTGTCAAGATCTTGGTTTTCACGATTAGAAATATATTTTTTAATACTATATATAATGGTGTACAAGTTTTTTAGATGATCTATTGCAAGGATTTAGGTATAGAACCTTTTGAGGTGCATTATATTCATGGACTCACCTAGTTTATGGAGTCTTCTCTATGATAATTCTTTACTACTCCTCATGCCTCTTTGTTGGTCACATTTTTAACACAAAACTATGCTTTCAATTAGTGGAATATATTCAAAAAAAAATTGGGATTTGTTCTTCTTTTTTAAACCTTTTTAGAAAAAAAAATTAATTTAGATGAAAATGGAGGGATATATTATGATTTTAATGACCCTGCATAAAATTGTTTTGAAAAAAATGACAACGCATTGTTTGAATTGTTAGATGCCACACACTCTTTGATCGCATTATATGTTGGGTTTATTATCTATATCTCACAATAAAAGAATAAAACTAATAAAATTACAAATATAATAGATATGCTAATAAAAATCAACTTAACAATAATTCAAACAATGCACTGTCATTCTACATTTTAATTCTCTATCACATGCACAAAATAATTTAGCTATGATACCAAATGAAGGAGCAAGGTTCAAATTATTTAACCAAAGAATGATTATATATATTATAGGCATGAGGCCTTTAATATCAAGGATTTAATTATCACTCGATCCCCAATAATGTAGAATTAACTATGACATCTCAACTCACAATTAGCCACACATTACTCACACTACATGTACACACTAACACTTATTTATGAGTATTTATAACATTTACCCCTAGTGTTAACATGGGAGAAAATAATCACATTATTCAAAATATTCTCTCTAAAAACATTTCTTGGACCAAGCATAACTCCATCATGTTATCTCTTAACCTCGATGAAAGTGCAGTTCCCAAGTTGAATTCTTTAGTAGTTCCCATACCTCTTTTCCCAAACTATATCACAATATCTCAAATGATCTAGACATCAATCCACATTGAGTTTAATTCATTCTTATTATACTTAAAAAATTGAGCTTAATTTATAATATGATTTTTTCTAATAGGAATACTGAGAAATATAATCAGAGATTTAAAATACATGGCACACTCTGATGGGAACGTTTTCATTTTTGAACAACTTTTTAGCAAGGCAGATGATAACATGTCTGCTATATGATTTTAAAGCATGTATTTTAAACTCAATGTTCTTAAATAAGATCCAAAATATTTTGATAAATATACTCAACTTTGTGATGAACTCATGACTGAGATTCATGTAGGCATTTGGTCTATACATTGTGAGCTAATAAGAACAGAAATACAAAACCATTTTTAGTAGCTAAAATAAAACACCAATTATTAAAAATGATCAAGAAAGAACTATTTGCTGAAAATAACTTAAATTTATAGACCATTAATAAATTGAGTGATATCCATAGTGCCATCACTGAATGAAACATAAATATTCTCAATTTCTTCAATAGAAATGGAGAAATAAATGAGAATATAATTGCTTGCATAACTTGATTATCAAATATTGTCATCCCCAAAGACAAGTAACCAACATTGTAGTCCAAAAATTCATGGCCTTCAGAGTGAAATCGACATAAGTTGAAAGTCAAGGATATATGGTTGCTTTAAGACAACCAATGGTCTCTTCAAACAAACCTTCTAACTCTTCTCTATTTATTTGATTTCTCTCTCTTTTTTTCCTATTTTTCCATTGTATTTTTCATAAATCAATTGTAATTTCAAATCTATGTAATTTCACTTTATGAAATAATTTTCAAAATTTTAAATGAGAAAATAGAAATATTTTTCAAAAAGGAGGTAATTATAAGAAGCTATGAGGTGTTTATTCACCCCTCAGGGTATATATTTTGAGATCTTCATTATAATCAAGACTTTTTGAAAATATAGAAATTTTGATGAAAAAATAAAGAAATGAAATTATGTATTCTTTTGTAAAGATCAATACAAGAAGCTTCAATAGAACTTTGTCTTTTATCTTCTTAGTAAATGATTATTTTTCTTAAGTTTTACTTTCATTTAATCTTTGTATCTACTTCATAAAAAATATTCAATGTTGAACTATTCATGCTATTTACTATTTTAAGTATACAAAAGTCATTAGAATTTTCATTTATTTAAACATATATGCTTTCTTTCTCTTTCTCTCATTCATATTCTTCTCTATCATGCATTCATTTATGTTCATAAAATAAATCATCGTTATCAAATTTTGAATGTGTATAATTATAAGTATTCAATTTTTAGCATTATCTTTTTTTCAATAAAGAGAGCCTCCCTTGAAAATAGAGGAGGGACATCTTATCTCATATATTGTTGACTGAAAGTATATATTTTGTATTCCCTACCAAATAATTTGACAACATAGTAGATGACACACCTTTTAGATATTATAAAATGACTCAGTCCCAATTTAAGGATACCACCTATGCAACCTATATATTGATCAAATACATACATACGATGTAGGTGAATTAAGTAAAAAACATGATAACACACCAACTATAAGTATTCATACACAAAAATCACTACCAATAACTATACAGTAAAAGGAGGCAATATCTAACCTCCTTCTTTTGGAAAACATTTAATGTCCAAATTTGATAATTATAAATTAGTATGATCGTGATGATGATGATATGAAAGATCCAACATATTATAAGTTACGCAAGTTAGGTTTTAGTCCTATTAATCTAGTTTAATACTTATCTCATAATCTTTTCACACTTGTGGGTATTGGCACATATTGAGATGAGTCATATATAGTACAAATAAATCTCTCATAAATTACTTTGGAAGCACAATCCTCAAAAGATAAAGGAATATCTTTCCTTCAGGATAATCATCACAATCATAATGGCCATACTTGTTTTAGCATTTATTCATAACAACAAGAATAAATTCAAGATCTATGTCTAAGGGTCACATCACTTGAAGACAAGTTTTTAAATGTTATCAAGCTTCCAAATGATACAATTAATGTTTCATCTATTTGAGAACAAATACAATTCAAATCATAATAACAAGTTGAATAGCAAAAGTTTAAAATAGCACAGTGCAAACAAGATAGGTTCCTACAATAATAAATTCAATAAAAATAGTTGTCAACAAAAAAATGAATGCAAAGGTCACATAAAAAACAAACACAAAAATTAAAAACTTTAATTAAGAAAGATAACCTTCTCAAGAAAGGATTTCTTGTAAAGGACAATCAAAAGCAAGCCAAATCAAATACAATCAATGTGATTTTAAAAGAGTTGGTTAAAAAGTGTTCATCATATCTAGATCCTATAATTCCTAGTCTTCACATTGATGGAAATCAATGCATTGAGGTTGAGTTTGCGTCCCTTTATGAGGCCAATATATGTAGCATGAAACTTCTTCAATATCTAGGGTACGATAAACAACATTTAGGTAATATTATTAGACCAAAATACTACATCATATCCATCAACTTGTATGTCATGCTTGGCCCAAAAACATGTTCAATTACAATTCACATTGACCCTACCATGGATCAATGCAAGGTAAATTTTGGAAAATCATGGATGAGAGCTATGGGGGAAACATTGGACAAATATCATGGATCTGTCACATTTGAGCATGAAGCTATAATGGTTATAGTCTCATGCACAAAAGAATCCATCAAGTAAGAATAAATAACATAAAATACCTCTTAAAATGTTCTTCCAACATAGATGGATAATACAACCATACTAAAAACACATGATACGACACATTCAAAAGGGTAAAAGACATTAGAGCATTTAATAACACACTATGGTGCAATTATATTTACATATATAGATAAAAATGATTGTCACGGTAACACTATGAATTTACATGATCACAAATATGATTACAATCCTGATTCAAATTATATAGAAGATTTGTACGATAATCCTAACAACCCAGGATCTACACAAAGGCTTCCCATTCCAATTAATGGATTAACATATAATTCAGATGTTTATTACTTATATTATGCAAAAAATCCATAGGAACATCTTGTGGACCAATTTATCGGTTAATCAAAACCATTCAAAATAATAATTAAATATATCAAAAAAGTTTTTAAAAAAATTGTAAAAATTCAAAAACATGAAAAATATTTTCAAAAAATAAAAAATCAAAACCTAAGCATGACATGAGATTCTAATTTACTTCTTTACCTATGTTATTTATCATATATGTTAGTATATGACATATTATTTTTCATACACATTCATGATGTATTTGAGTGTGATGCAGGACATACATTATGTATGCATTTTTAAATGCTAGACTTCCCTTTTACCTAGTGGCCAAGCTTATGCCAAGGAAATCTAAATTTACAGGTTACACAATAATAGGTTATATATGTATATATGTATGTATATATATGTAAATATATATATATATATATATATATATATATATATATATATATATATATATATATATATATATATATATATGACCTCAAATTAAATGTTGAACTACATATCTACAATTATCTTTTTAGATACTTATATTTTACATTATGCTACATGAATATGTTACCTTGACAACAATATGATATTGATACATGTGGATGGAATAGACTAGTTTTCACTTAGTTTATGCTCCTTTGAATTTTTTTATTTTTTTCATAAAAGGCTTAAAATTACTTATCAATTATGTGTGGCCCTTAGCCCTTGTGCGAAAATTTCTTGAACATCTTTATGAGATAATTTTTGGGTATGTGTGACATTTGAACACGTCTATTATTTTTGGCTCTTGGTATTATGTGTGCAAAATTTTTGCTTATGTGATAATTAAACATGTCCCTTGTATGCGGCCCTTGGCCTTATTATATGATATTGTGTGACATTATTCTATGTTGTGCTTGTATGTTTGTGTGCTTGTTAAGCTTGATTAGTGGTGCCATGATATTTTGTATGCACTCTTAGGGTATAGTATACTTCAAATATACTTACTTAACTACGTACTTCATTATTAGATCTACTTATACATGAAAAAATTAATGCCCTGCATTCAATATGTTACATATATGCTTCAATGATAATTACAATTCTATGATGACATACATCTCCAACATGTTGACATAATACTATATGATCATAACTTTATCACATGATACAATTAACTCTTCTTTTGAGATGAGTGACTTATAGGCTACATCCCTCATCTCAAAATGGGCAAATCATTGTGGCATTGTCTCAAAGATCCAAACCTCCATGAATATATGTGAGAAATAATACAAGTTTCAAAAATATAGAGTACAAGTTTTCAAAGATTCAAATTAATGTAAAAATCATACGCTACAACAGAGTATAAGTTTTCAAAGATTCAAAATAACTAAAAAGTCAATCACATGATAGATATTAGCACATAAATATATATTCTATGGACATATAACATGAAGATGCACTCATTTTTAAAAGGCTCAAAGTACATAATTATACACACTTGAATGCATATGCATGGGCATGTGTAAAATAGTTACAAAATTCATGTTACAAGTTGAAAATACATTTAAAATTGAGCATATATATGCATATTATTTTATATCATTAGCACACATTTAGTGGAGGAATTATACTCATTGATCTTTGTGCTTATTCAAAGTTGCAAAAGTCAAAGTTTCAAAGCTACAAAAATGCAAAGTTTCAAAGTTAAAAAGAGAAAAATATGTACATTCAAAGGTAATACATTTATTTCAAAATAAAATTCTATGAGTAATGTGGTCATGATAGGGGCATGAATACTCTTCATTCCATTTTGATCATATGAAATTAGAATCCAAATCCATCGATAGTGATGTGATTTGAATCTTTGCAAGTGATGTACATTCAAGCCTAGTGACACTCAATGGCCTTTGCGTCACTTTTATTGAACCTAACATGGTTTCACCTTTTTAAATTAACACATTTGGTATTATTCCCTATTCATGAGAGTTTGGATAATGCATCTTCCCAAATTAAGAGCTTTATTAGTTTTTCAAAATTTATACTTGATCACTCTCAATTCACCATTGTTTCAAATTCTTTAAGTGCTTCAGTAAGGGGGCATGGTTCTCCATCATTAATTATAGGTTACAGGGAAATTTGGTTCCACGTACATATAGGTGTACTTCTTCCTTGCTCTCTTTTTAATTTTCAAAGTTAAGCTTTTTCAAATTTCAAATGAACAAAAATGACTACTTCATGAGTTGTTTAAGGGTTTGTTAAATTTGAGTACCCTACACAACTGAAGTGTTTGCTCAAAGATAAAGTGTGTTTTACACACTCAAGATCGACTCTTTCTCATTTACTCTAAAAATTTAATTTCTATAATAAAATGTGGGGGGATGTAGACACATAAATATGGTCACAAATACTCGACAATGTTAATTATTGACACATTCTAAACCACATAACTTGCACATAAATATATGACTCTTATTTATCATTCCTTTAAACTATTATCTATATGCAGGATTAACCCTTTGTTTTTCATTATTTATGTACATAAATTTTAATGTCAAATGCTCAAGATATCTAAAATCATGTTCAAATTATCCCCAATAAAGGTTAGTTGTCATTGATCTCTTCGGACAAGTTCATGCTAGGTAGATAGAGGTGTAGTGCACCCCTATCCACTTATAGCAGCCATATCCTACACCAAATAATAAAAAGTTTTCAAAATTCAAAACATCCTTTTGGGTCTTCCCACATGTTTCACATGGTTGGCTAAAGGAAATTGTCAAAATATTCACCTACATATACATGTCAATTATTATTAATTAGCCCACTTGCTATTCAATTAGTACAAGCATATACATTTCTGCACATTGAGAAAATATGCCCTACTTTTTCCAAATTTTTAATTATTCAAAAGGATCATCCATAATCCAATTAAAGAGACCTCTAAAGTAATTCAAGAGCTATCATTGTCAAAGAAGCACAATTACACATTCACTCTAGATGGGAAAATTATGTGGGCTTGATTTCCCTCCTTGGAGTATTGGATACGTAGGCAATAATCAATCATAAAAAGGGTGATTAAGGTCAGCTTAACCCATTTTAATCCCCTCTTTTTATTTTAGGCTTTCAATCTATCAAAGTGCCCAATGGGTTTCAAATACAAGAGAAAATAAATAGTAATTTATGCATGCCCAAACCCTTATCACTCAACTTATAAAGGCATAGAAGGTGTAGTGATCAGTATTTATGCAAAATCAATTGGGAAAATTTCACATCAATGGAATCAGGTGCATTGCATTGCTATCCTCCTATAATGGACATGTCCAAAAACCTCTTCTTCTTCTACCTCTTATTTGTCATTTCTAGATTCTTAATTTATCTATCTTTTCCTGTTAGCAATCTATCACAATAAATTGATACATGTTCATATTCAATGGAATGGATCACATTACATCACTATCCTCCTACAATAGATCTATCCCAATCCTATTTACATTACTAATTTTGATACTGAGTTTTCATAGTCGCTGTTGACCATTTTGGCCCTGTAGGCTAAAATTGGTCTCCTTCTTTCCCTGCCATTCTGAGCCCTTAGTCTAGTCATGTACCCACCTTCTACAAAATATCCATTTTCTTTGCATAAGCCCTATTCTTATAGAACATTGAAAGAATTAAGGACCTGCAGGCTTCAGTTCAGTATGGAGCTTTTTGATTTGAGCAAATGCCTTAGACAAATATGAGTCTCTTACAAAGCTCGAAGGATAAACAACCCTTGCAGAGGGCAATTCCAGACCCAAAGGTACCCTTGCAGAGGGCAAGAAATCACTTAAAAGGAAGAAAGACCAAGGCAAAGAATTCCTTTAGACTTTCTCTCTGAAGGAAATTTTCACAAGGCAAAGATAGAAGGAAAAGCAAAGGTTCAATTTCTTCAGACAAAAATTTGAAAGAATTCCTTCAGACATTTTGTCTGAAGAAATCCTTTTAGAAGAAAATCTTATGGCAAAAGATAAGGCAAATCCTTCAGACAAAAGTCTGAAGGAATTCCTTTAGAATTTTTGTCTGAAGAAGTTTTCCCAAAAGAAAAGGTCGAGCATTAAAGGGAACATTTCCTTCGAACATTTTGTCTAAAGGATTTGAGGACCAAGGCTGCCTGAAGTACCTCAAAGGGTAGGTGCCCTTGTGGAGGGATACTAGTGACTGTGAAAGGGGCCTTTCTCAAAGCTTGAAGGGACACCTTCCCTTCGAGAGGGTTAAAAGACAAAGGCCCAAACAAAGAAGGAAAGTTGAAGGAATTGTCAAGGGGTGACGGGCCTAAAGATGTCAAAATTGGGCATCATGAACTAGCTGTTGGAATCCAAACATCTAATGACATCCTTGTAGACATCAAATTTAGGGCAATAGAATATCTGTTGGATTTTAAATGGCGATGGGCAGGCGAAAGTTAACTTTACGGCAATGAAATAGTCATTGATCTTTAAATGCTTGAGCGCAAACCCAAAGAATTCAAATGCCTTAAGACCAAAAGGAAGAGACCACTGAGAAGGGAACCCAAAGAGACAAATATTAATAGAAGATAGCCCTGAGGGCTCAGATTGCCAGAAAAAGCCAATAGATGACAAAAGATAAAACTAGGAAAAGACAAAACCAGGAAAAGACAAAGCTGGGACATGACAAAGTCAAGAGTGAACTTAGTGATCCACCAAGAAAGGAGCCCAAAGAGCCAAGCATAGAAAAAGACAAAAAAATCCAATTGGAAAAAGAATGTGTCGGCACAAGGAGTTATTCCAGCAGTTGAAATAGTCTCCACCAAGTGGTCATCAAGGAGCACGAATAGTGAAGACGCACCAATTTTTCCACACTTAGCATTAATGAGCAGATAAATCGTGTGAATGTCTTGAAGGAGCGGTCTTGTTTGCAAAAAAATGGCATGGCCCATGATTTCACACATGACGTTAATATATTTAAACACTAAAATTCAAAATTGGCAGCCAACACAGCATTTTCTTTCAAGCGGCTTCATCTTCCCGATGTTCTCAATGCACATGGGCCACTTGAAAAAAAGAGTGCCAAAGTCTTTTCCAAAAAGGCACCATTGCTTCCTTTATATATGTATATATTGTAAACTCTCTTTTGAGAAAGGGATCTCTCATTTTTGTATGGCACAGCCCTGCCAAATTTCACCTTGAATCAATAAAAGTGTTTTACCACTATCTGGTTAGATATATCTCTTAGTGTTCCTGAGTATTAACCTTGTGTCCAGTCATTGTTCTATGATGCTTTCATAGGCTTGATATCATCATACCTAGTATATACAAAGCACCATCCCTATAGGTAGCAAAAAGAGATGTATCTGGATCCCAGAGATACGGGAGGGTTTATCAGACAGTGTATCTTCCTATAGCACCTATGGTAAGTTCATCTTCTATGTGTCTTCATTAAGCCTTTATATTAAGTTGTTTGCAGTTTGGTCCTTTTATCAGATGTCTGAGTTGAATCAGCTGGTTAAGCAGTCCTAGTGCCATCAAGAAATCACATTTTTTGTATGTATAATTCTATTGCTCAGAATCATGGACCTTATTTTCCTTCATATAACTTTGATCAAGCTCAAGTTGTTCATGGAATCACTTCAAGAAACTCTTCTAGTTTCCCTTCAATAGTAAGGGAAGTAACACTAGAATTTGAGAAGTAAGTGATGGAGATAGACAGATTGGATGAGCAGTATAGATATCAGCAAGAGCTTCTATACAAAGAGGAATGTTTATTCAGGCAAACTCAGGTCTTGCAATCCATGAAGGAGGAGTTATAAAAATGGAAGAGTCCACTCATTCAAGTCAGTCAACCTTGTGTTCCCCCTCCTATTCTAAAGAAAGTCCCCTCTTGTGCACCAAATCCTTTCTACCAAATAGCACTTACTCACTCTAGTTCATCTAATGCAATAACACCCCTGCTCTTAATCCCTCGCACCTAGCTTTCCAACATCAAAAGGCATTAGAGCAACCTCCCATGGAAATGAACCTTCTCAATTCTTTAGATTGTGAATCCTCCTTTGAATGGAATACCATGAACCCGCATGTCTCTCTTCTAGAAACTCTTCATGTACATCAACAGTCTCTTCCTAGTCTTCCTCGACCTCCTCAAGTCTCTCAACATGATGTCAAGATTCCAACTTGAAGGAGGGAGTACCATGAACCAGCTAAGAGCCTCAAAGAAGATAAAGATTCTCCTACTCATGGTGATGCTTATGATCTCCAAGAAAGGCTCTTCCAAGAAAATATAGCCAGGAAAATTGCAGAGTTGGAGTCTAGAATGAGATTCCTCAGCCAAAGTGTGATGGACGGTTTAGATCAAGCAAAAAATCCTACATTTGAACACACCCCATCTACACTCCTTTAAGAGAGCTATCAAGCCACATCTGATATAGATGAGGTGCTGGCCAAATGGAAGGAAGATAATCATTCGATTCTAGCTCAAGGATTGCTTCCTCTTCCACATGAGTTTGTCCATAAACCCTCCACTCCATTCTTTCTCAAGGAGGAACCTGTTTTGAAAGAGGCAAGTGAAGAAGAGAGGATCCAATTTGTAGTTGCCCAAGAGGTTATCATGAGCGACAATGAAGATGAAACCATCATGAATGCTCCCTTTGAAGACATCATCAAAAATGGAGAAGACACAGGTCATGCATACATGCGGATGTTCCAGTAATATGAAGAGGAAAGTAAGCATGATGAGCTCTCTCCTCCCTTGTTTGATGAAATTATTTGTTTCTTTGATGAAGAGAATGACCATGCCATAGAAATCGAGTTGGAGGAGGATCAGGAGCATGTCTGGAAACAACTAGAGACCCTGGTCTTTGAGCAAGAAAAGGAGAGGCATGTCCATCTTGATGAAATCTTTAAAGAAGAGAGCCTTGAGCAAGAAGGTAATGTTCTATTGGATGAGCAATCAGTCTGTGATCTCATTTCAGACATCACAACAGTCACCCTTCTTCAAGAAATCCATGATGACCTAGAGGATCAGTTTGACAGGGTCTTCAATGAAGCAGAAGGGAACTAGTCAAACCATGATGCATGTCAAAGGGACTATGCATATCAAAGGGCTTATGGTGATAAGCTAGCAGCCATTGATTTCTTGGTAAAACACACCAGCATGAGGAACCAGCAGGATGCAAGCTTCCAAGAACAAGAAGAATACATATATGTTGGAAGCATATTTGCTCCTGATTCATTTGGATACGAGCCAATCAAGGTGGCAGACAAGAAGAGCAAGTCACCAAATCTCCATTCCATTTAACCACTTGTCTAGCACCATAAGTTTTCTTGCTATGAAGGAGACTTTATAAGTTTTCCCTTTGATCCAAGAGAGAGGCAAATATACCTAATTAGTTGTACATAGTAGTTTACTTTCAATTTTTCTTTCCCTATCTTCCCTAAGTGTTGTTTGCATAGGTAGTGATTTTTAGCCTTTATTGTGTGTGTTTTCCTTTATGTTTGAGGTAAAATCTTCATGATTGATTCTTGGATATCTCAATGCTGTTTTTAAATTTTCAAGTTGCGTTCTAACTCCGTGCCCAATGGACCTTGAAGCTACTAGTTTCTAAGCATAGCAGGCATGCTTCCCCTAAGAATCACCAATTTATTAACCATTTTGGCCTTGTAGGACAAAATCAATCTCCTTCCTTCCCTACCATTTTGAACCCTCAGTTTAGTCATGTACCCACCTTCTGTAAAATCTCCTTTTTCTTTGCATAATCCCTATTCTTATAGAACATTGAAAGAATTAAGGACCTATAGGTTTCAATTTAGTATGGAGCTTTTCACTTTGAGCAAATGCCTTAGACAAATATGAGTCTCTTATAAATCTCGAAGGATAAATAGACCTTGCGGAGGGCAATTCCAGACCCAAAGGTACCCTTGCAGAGGGTAGGAAAGCACTTAAAAGGAAGAAAGACCAAGGCAAAGAATTCCTTCAAACTTTCTGTCTGAAGGAAATTTTCACAAGGCAAAGATAGAAGGAAAATCAAAGGCTAAATTTCTTCAGACAAAATTCTGAAGGAATTCCTTTGAACATTTTGTCCGAAGAAATCATTTCGAAAGAAAATCCCATGGCAAAAGACAAGGCAAATCCTTCAGACAAAAGTCTGAAGGAATTCCTTTAGACTTTTTGTCCGAATAAGTTCGCCAAAAAGAAAACACCAAGCATTGAAGGGAACATTCCCTTCGGGCAATTCCTTCAGACATTTTGTTCGAATGATTTAAGGACCAAGGCCGCCTGAAGTACTCCGAAGGGTAGGTGCCCTTGCGAAGGGCTCTTGGTGACCATGAAAGGGACCTTTCTCAAAGCCCGAAGGGACACCTTCCCTTTGGGAGGGTTAAAAGACAAAGGCCCAGACAAAGAAGGAAATTTGAAGGAATTTTTGGGGGGTGACGGGCCTGAAGATGTCAAAATTGGGCATCGTGAACTAGTTGTTGGAATCTAGATGTCTGATGACATCCTTGAAAACATCAAATTTAGGGCAATAGAATAGTTTTTGGCTTTCAAATGGTGACAAACGTGTGAATGTCAACTTTACGGCAATGAAATAGCCATTGATCTTTAAATGCTTAAGCACAAACCCAAAGGAAATCAAAGGACTTAAGGCCAAAAGGAAGAGACCGCTAAGAAGGGATCCCAAAAAGCCAAAGATTGATAGAAGATAGCCCCGAGGGCTCAAATTTCTAGAAAAATAAAGAGATGACAAAAGACAAAACCAAGAAAAGACAAAACTAGGAAAAGACAAAACTAGGAAAAGACAAAGCTAAGAAAGGACAAAATCAAGAGTGAACTCAGTGATCCACCAAGAAAGGAGCCCAAAGAGCCAAGCACAAAAAAAGACAAAATAGTCTAAGTGGAAAAAGAAGGTGTCGGCATAAGGAGTTATTTCAGTAGTTGAAATGGTCTCAGCCAAGTGGTCATCAAGGAGCATGAACAGTGAAGATGCACTGGTTTTTCCACACTTTGCATTGATGAGCAGACAAACTGCGTGAATGTCTTGAAGGAGCGGTCTTGTTTGCAGACAAATAGCACGGCCCATGATTTCACACATGATGTTTAATATATTTAAACACTAAAAGTCAAAACTGGTAGCCAACACAGCATTCTCTTTCAAGTAGCATCCTCTTCTCAATGTTCTCAATGCACATGGGCCACTTGGAAAAAAGAGTACCAAAGTCTTTTCCAAAAGGGTGCCATTGCTTCCTATATATATATATATATATATATATATATATATATATATATATATATATATATATATATATATATATATATATATATTTATATATATTGTAAACTCTCTTTTGGGAAAGGGATCTCTCATTTTTATATGGTGCAGCCCTACCAAATTTCACCTTAAATCAATAAAAGAGGTTTACCTCTATCTGGTTGGATATATCTCTGAGTGTTCCTGAGTATTAACCTTGTGTCTAGTCATTATTCCATGATGCTTTCACAAGATTGATATCAGCACACCTAGTATAGACAAATCACCATCCCTGTAGGTAGTAAAAAGAGTTGTATCTAGAGCACAGAGATAGGGGAGGGTTATTAGATAGTGTGTCTTCCTACAGCACCTATGGTAAGTTCATCTTCTGTGTGTCTTCATTAAGCCTTTCTATTAAGTTCTCTGCAGTCTGGTCCTTTTATCAGATAAAGTGTATGTATGTGCTCTTAGGGTTTGAAGTGTGAGCAAATGAGTAGATCAAGCTTTTTTGGTGCATCACCATCTTAGCTTAGGTTATGCTTCAATAATCCTTCTCTCTTTTCAACCCCCCCTTATATATATATATATATATATATATATATATATATATATATATATATATATATATATATATATATATATAGTACTAGAATAAATCAGAGATGCATCAAAGGGTGCTAGCCCTTATCTAGAATTTCTCTCCTCAGTTTTTCCAGACCCACAGGCAAGAGAGGAGTCTCCATTTTGTCGTGTGGAAGAGAGAATCCCAGTCTTCTCTCAAGGATGCAATCCATAGCATCAACAGTCACCTCTTATTCTAATTTTTTTAATGAAATAGTCATAATAGTCAACATAATTTAGTGTGCAAGCTAAGTATATTTCTTCTTAGTGCATTCTCAAAAATAATAACTTTCTATATTTATCAATTTGTCAAAATCAAAATATTTAATCATTATATATCATTGGCATTCTAATATTTCCAATTTTACACCTATATATAATCAACATATATAAGTCATTTGTATTTTATCAAAAATAGTGTTCAAATTTTTGCTTTGAAAATTTACATTAGAAGATATTGGAGGAATAAACCCATGCTTTAGCTTATTCAGAGCAAGTAGTTTAACTTCACTATCTCTAACCATATGAAAATTTAAACATAATAGAATCACATATCGAAGCAAGTAAGATTTTATTGAATACATCTTTAAATTCATTATTAGTCATAAGATTTGTCATTTTATAGAGCGAAGTCTTATAATGAAGTACATAGTCACTTATGTGCTCATTAGGTCCTTGCTTGAGTTTTGCAATTTGACAATGGGAAACATTCTCATTTATATTGATAAAAAAGTACACTAAGAATTTATCAACCATATGATTGAAAGCATGGAAAGGGAGGTCATAAATCCATCACAAAGCATAGTCTTTAAGACTCCTTAGAAATAGCTTAGTCAACAACTTATCATTGGATTTATTATCTAAACATGTTGCATGGAAGGCTCAAATATGTTATTCTATGTCACCGTTACTATATGGTATAATCATAGGTGGAATAAATCCTATAGGTAAAGGATAGGAATTATTTTATAGGGCCAACGAGTTATGTAATAATGCTTAAGAATTATTCAAATGAGTCACTCTAGAAGAAGCTTGTTCGAACTAAGAAACCTTATCTTGAATATTGAAATAGGTTTGGATAATCACTTGAGTAGTATGCATATAATATAAGTATAAACAAACATGTCACATAAGTATCAATCCCAAGATGCAAAAAAGTATGTTGTGTAGGAATAGGCAAAGAAATTTGAGGATTAACTTGTGTTTCCCCCACACCATCAGTGGGCATCACATGTGTAATCACAGGTGTAGACATATGGATAGTAGCAATAGTAGTAATGGTATAAACATATATGGTAGAATATATGTCTCTAAAAGGTAGATCAGTGTCATTTAAAATTCCAACATTTCATTCTTCAAATGTTTCTTCCTTAGCAAGCTTTTTATTTTCATCTTCAGTTACATGTAATAATGCATCAATCATGTGTGGATTCATTTTAATATATTCAATTTGGTTCCTATTGATCTATATCATCAAATATATCATGAAAATCAATATAATCAGTTCCTTTATTAGCATCCATATTATTTATATTTTCCATTATGATTACATTAAAATAAAGTAAAGTGAGATACAAAATACAAAACCTAATAGAGGATGAATCTAAAATCCTGAGAAGTAAATTTGAAACCCTAAAGAAGAAGGCCTAGGGATTTTTGTGGTCAAAATAATGATCATTATTGCTAGAATGTTTTACTTATCTTGGTTTTAGGTGATCTAAATAACATAAAACTATTGAATTTAGATTGTGTAAAACATAACATAAACCATACACATGTAAATGTTAAAATGGGATTGATTTGCACTTACTATTTATAGAATTGATCAAGCAAATAAGGAAGAGAGACATTTATCTAAATTTATATCTTTACCTACAAACCTCTTGTGTCACAGCCCTCTGAAATATTTTATTTTAGCTCTGTAATTACTTACATCAAGAAATAGACCCTTAAAACCTTTATGGATGTTGTCGGTGAAGCTAAGACCCCTATGGTGATCGATATTATCCTATCTATTAGAATTGTTTAGGTTTATTGTGCTTATATGTTTTACCACAAATTATTGTGCATGCCTTTGTATATGATTTTTTGTGTTTACTTGTCCTCAATCCTATGTACAAATCTTGATTTCCCTTCTATTTTCCTTAAAACCCTAGCTTCACTTTCAACACCAAATTGACATATAAAATGGGGTTAGAAATATGGGTTAGATAACACAAAGCACTCTCTGATTGATTGAAAATTTATGACATTTAAATATTTTTAAGAGGTCTCAAACCACATGTAAATCTCCCATCTAGGTCTGATTCATATGTAGCCACTATGTAGCTAAACACACTCCTCATTTGTTCTATTATGTATAACTCTCACCTCTCACAGAATCATGTGCAATTATTTACCTAAAATTTTATGACAACCTTATGCACAAGTCTCATACCTACTCATAGGCTTTCATGCACCAGTCTCCTTAGATCGTATCCTGCACACCTCATAACTTGCAATCCTATTTGCATCATTAGAACTTATTTGCAAACTTGTTTTCTCCCTTGGGCCCTAGCCCTACTATAGCACAAACATGTGTCAAAAATCCCTGACCGCATGGCTAATTTAAATTTCCCAACTAGCTCTTACCACCAAAATAGGGTCTCAAGATTGAAAGTAGATGGAGACAACCTAGACATTAATTATTATATCATTTACCAACTACCACATCTAACAAGGCTAACACACCAACAAAATCATCATTGGTAACCACACAATAATTATCATTACTCTTATATTATGCATTTTATATATGTAACATATGCATTTGGTTAACAAACAACATAACTAGATCAATACCATTTACATAGTTGTAACACAAATAGCTTACTATGTGCTTCTACCTTGTATAATTGCATTGTAGACATTATACTTTGTATTCTCTATTCTTTAATTTATGAATATAAGTTTCATTTACTACAATTTATACTTCCACTCCATTGAATATATGTTTTATTGCTTTGTTTGAATACATCTCCATGCCTTCACTCTACACAACCAAACTCAATTGTCCCCCCCCCACACCAGGTCCTAGGCCCCGTGGGTTAGATCATTGGTATCAAAGCTTAGAAATCTCATTCAAAATAATGGCATCAAGAGTTTTACTCTCTTATCAATTCTATGCTAGTGACCACATGAGCATAACAAGAGAGAGAAGGTTTATCATTCAGTTCTATTTTAGAAACTCCAATAGAAAGTTGTAGTAAAAGTAAGATGGATGACACCCAGAATCAACCTAATGTAGCACCATCAATTCAAAGGCTCATCATTGATGTTTTGAAGGCATAATGCTTTGATATTTTGAGTCACTTTCATGAGTTGATGATGCAGTTCAACCTGACACCCTCCTCTTCATCTCTATAACACATTACACAATGGTTTTAACAATAAATTACCTTTAAATAACAAGAAAATCTTGACATCCCTCTGTTCAAAGGCAAAATCAACACTAAAGCATTAGATGCTTGGATTTGAAAACTTGATTCATACTTCTCAATCAACTATTTCACTGATGCTGAGAACATCATCTTCATAATACTGAAGATGTCCATTCTGATTATCAATTGGTGGGAAACCTTCTATGAGTAGTGTGTGCAAGAGTGCATTCTAATTTAATCATAGAATAATTTTTTTGATGCACTAAAGGAGTAATATTATCCTTTCTACCACTTTGAATATGAATACATTAAGTTTTAATAATTATGCCAACATAAGGATTAGTCTGCGAAAGACTACACCAACGTATTCCATGACTACTCTACATGCCTATAAAATAACTTGACTGAATAACATAGGGTGTTTAAGTACATCATCAAACTCTCATCTTATATACATGCAAATCTAGATTTCTTGACTTTTGATACTATGGGGTAAGTAAATCACAACACTACCAAGATCAAATCCAAGATAAAGATGAAGTAGCATACCACCTCTTCATATAACATAATTTTCAAGGCTCAATCCTCACATAAATCCATGTCACATCCCCTTGCATAGTTGCATTATCCTCATTTCAAGAATAAACAACCTTAGAAGACTTTTCAAGACTCAAAGGATCATATGCCTTCTGCTTCATACAAAGGCAAGAAGTTTGGTGGCAAGTGATGCCATCACCATCACTCATCCACCCATGATGACTCTAAAAGTCATGTGTAATAGTCTTTACTCACGTAATGAGCATCAGTTGTCACACCAATAGACAACACTAATCTAGGTGCCTCTTCTCTAAGTATCGACACCCTTACGATCAACATCTATGAAGATTAGGAATGTCTCTTCACACCAAGTTTTAGGTGAAGGTTTAGCTTCTCCACATCATAATCGATAGTGGAAGTCAGAATAACATCATTTAGCAATCAATGACTCAATGCCTTGGCCTTACAACTACTACACACCCTAATCCATATTCTTTGGGGTGGCTAAAGCAAGTTAAAGATATATAGGTCTGACGACATTGCATTTTTTAGTATAAATTAAAGATGATGGAGGATAATGTCACTTTTGACATTGCACCTTTGGAGTTCTATGACATTTTACTAAAAAGACAAAACATATATGATTGTGAAGTTAGATATCAAGCCAAACCACAACATTGGATTATTTATGCATAAAACCACTTCTACCACCTATTTGAGTCAGTGCCTGTGGCTAAAGTCACCTTGGTCTCTCCCAAACAATGTCAAAAACTTGTCTCATATGTACAAAATTTTGTGTTAGTCATGGTTCACCCTGACATACCCATATAATAGAAAAATCACATAATAGTAGTGCCCAACATTCACACAACATCACAACAGTAATAACTCAACAAGTTAATAAAGTGGAAAAGAGAAGTCTTAAGAGATATTGAAGGCTTTTTAACACACTACATAGTAAAACACCACATCGATTTGGTACCTAGACCACCTCTTTCGAATATCCCCTATATCATAGATTAGTTTGGGAGAATAATGAAATCTAATTCTAAATACAATTTCTCCGTGATTAGGTCAAGATCAAGCCTAGCGCTTAACCTTAATAGAGTCTGATAACCCTCACATCCAAGAAGGATGGGTCCTAAAAACTTTGTATAGACTATCACACACTCGATAAGATAATAGTGAAGAATTGATATCCACTACCATGCATTGATAACCTTCTAGACTAGCTCCAAGGCACTCAATACTTCGCCAAGATCAACTTGAAGTCAAGTTACCATCAAGTTCTAATTCATCTTGAGACATTTAGAAGATAGAATTCAAGACATGGGAAATATTATATGAATGGTTGGTCATGCCTTTCGAATGAACCAATGCACCAACCACATTTATGTGCTTGATAGATGATCTAATTAAGCCTTTCCTCAACTCCTTCATCATCATTTACTTGGATGACATTATCATATTTATCAAGACTTGGGAGGAGCACCTAGAGCACATCTTGCACATCTTTGACACCTTAGATCAACACAATTTATAATCTAACTTAGTAAAGTGTAAATTCGGTACTATATAGATCCAGTTTATAGGTTACATCATTGATCACACAGGCATTCGCATAGATATAAATAATATAAAAGTGATCTAAGATTGGCCTACTCCACACAATCTCATAGAACTGAAGAGTTTTCTTGTATTTTCTAACTTCTACCACAAGTTCATCCTTGGTTTCTCACACATCTCTTGGGCTTTCAACTAGATAACATGTGCAAAAGCCAAGTTTAATTAGACTCATGCATAATAGTGTGATTTTGAGGCACTAAATCAATGATTTAATGTAGCACATGGTATTTCAATGCCTGACATTATGCATTCCTTTGACATTCATAGTAATGTGTCTAACCTTGCACTCAGCATAGTGCTCATGCAACATAGACATCCAGTCACATACTACTTAGAAACATTTAGTGACATGGTGAAAAGGTACTCCACCTATGATAAATATTGTATGCTATTGTGAAAGTAATAAAACAAGGGTGACACTACATTCTAGGGAAGGAGATAGTTATTCATTCAAACCATAATCCACTTCAATTCTTGCAGATGGAGAACAAGCTAGAGAACTCATTGCATATGAAATGGATGACTTACCTATAGTAATTCCATCTCATGATCAAGCACAATACAAGGAAGGATATAAAGATAGTATATTTACTTAGTTAATCATCAATTCAAGTGCTCATCATGGTGCTAGACACGTGCAACCATAATTTCATAAATTGGCTACCTATCTACTTAGTTGACCAGGACTTCGTAATGACTTACACCATCCTAACATAAGCTAAAAAAATTCAAGAGTTATATTTATCTGAACAACTTCTCTTCAAGCTCAAACATCTATGTGTTCCTAATGGCACACCTCATCAATAACTCATATGGGAGGCACATTACACCAAGACTTTAGGACACTTTGGCATGATAAAGGCTAGCCACATTATAAGTGCACTTCTACTAGCCACACATGTGCATAAACATTGAACACCACATCAAGTCTAAAATTCCTTGTTGTATCATAAAGCCCACAAACAAAAATATAGGACTTTCAACACCTCTACTAATTTCATCCAGACCATTAAAATCTATCAGCATTGATTTCATGATTGGGTTACCTAAAATAAGATGACAACATGACATTATGTCCATTGTAGTGGATAGGTTTTCTAAGATGGCTATCATGGTCACATGCAAGAAGGACATTTATGCATCTAGCACTATGCAAGCTTTCTTCAACCATGTTTGGGTTCATTTTGGATTTCTAACATCCATCATCTACAATCAATATTTATGTTTTGTGAATTGTTTTTGTCAAGAATTGTGGGACTTGATGGGTACGTAGATAGATCGGTCAATGACCTTTCATCCATAGAAATATGGGAAAATTAAAGAGGTCAAACACACACTTATTCATCTTTTATGAATGTACAACTGTGCACATGCTCACACTTGGGATGATAATCTCTTGTACATTTAGCATGCCTATAATAGAGCCTTCATATCTCTATGAGTCACATTGCATTCTAGGCATGTCTTAGATTTCAACCTTCAACACCTCTATACATCTCCTTCTGCACACTAGCAGGCATTAAGTCACACACATAGGAACAAGAAGTGGACAAATATGAGTAGTTTCTACAACACATCTAGTTTGTTCATCATTAGGTTTAATAAATTTTCTCTTACACCTAAGCAGAGTATAAGGAGTGCCATGACACATATCATACAGCTCATGCATTCTAAGTTGGTGATAAATTTAATCTTCACCTTGGAAAAAGTGATTAAAAGGTCCATACCAAAAGATCAAGCCTTTATCCTATGGTCCTTACACCATTCTATGCATAGTTGGTGAGAATGCTTTTATTCTTGATTCACCTCATTACTTGGGATTACACCCAATCTTCAATACAAAACTTATCAATCCTTACACCCTACTACATCTTGAACCAATAGTGACACAACATCCTTTTTATTTTCATCCCAAACACTTGCACCTCACAAAAAAATAACAAATCATCAAAGTGACATATGCACACCCATCATGGCATGCACCAAATTTATTGAGTGGTCAAGGTTGGACAATATGTTGATCAAGTTAAGTGGTAAACTTCTCAGCCAATTCAAGTGTAGTTCCCTCAACTTCACACTAAAGCAATGGAGACCATTGCTCTTTAATAAAGAGTGAATTATTTGTGTACAACTGAACACACTCCTCATTTTTTCAACTACACAAATCCTACACCTATCACTCAAACATACACACTTTTTGCCTAAAATTAACTAATAACCTTAAACATAAGTCATGTACCTACTCACATATTTTTGTGCACTATTAACCTTATATCATAGATTATGTAGCTCACTACACACCTCACAACTCATAGTCTTATTCACCTCATTGGCACTTGTTCACAAACTTGTTTGCTCCCTTAAGCCCCACTGCAACATAACCACATGTCATCAAGCCCTGACTACATGAATAATTCAAATTACCTAACTAGTTGTTACCACCAAAAGATGGTCTTGGGATTTAAAGTAGTTAGAGATAGCCTGGACATTAATTGTTCTATCTGTTACCACCTACCACATCTGACAAGACTAACGTGTTGCTAACATCATCATCGGTAATTGCATAGTAGTTGTCAATGCTTCTATATTATGCCTGCTATTTATGTAACATGCACATATAGTTAAAAAATAACATAATGAGATCAATTACATTTAACTAATGTAACACAAATAGCTTAATTTGTGCTTCTACTCTGTATACACACATTGTAGACATTGTACTTTGTATTATTTATTTTTTCATTTATGAATATAATTTACATTTCTTGCAAGTGATACTTTCCCTCAATTAAATGTGGGCTTGATTTTTATGTCTAAATACATCTTCACACATTCACTCTACACAACCAAACTTAGTTTTCCCCCACACACCCAGCCCTAGGCCTCGTGGTTTGGATCAAGGTGTGTGTAGGTGCTCAATCATGACCACTAAAATGCAATGAAATGTTTTGGCTTTTGACACTTGACAACATGAAACTTTGACATTATGTTAGTTTTAAAACTTAGCTATAAGGCTGATCCTTTGAGGGGTCTTAGATTTGGATTCTTTTGTGATAATGTCTTTAAGGAATGTTAATGCATTTCTCAAGATTTTTTGTAACTTGCCAAGATGAGTGTTTGATAGTACCAGATAGGTATGGACTTAGGCTTGATTTTTATTTATAGATGACTCTTTAGTATTTTCCCCCATAATAGGCATATGAAACATGCTTATGCATACCTAAGGGAGACATTTTAATTTTAAAAGTAGCCATTATAAGGTCCCTAGAAATTGCTAACAAAAGCAAACAGTTGTGGCAAACTAGAAGCATCTGACTATTGCCAAAACTTTCCAAAAATGGTAAATCATTGATCTAGAATATGGTGACAAATTTCTTAAGATTATAGTGTGTTTTGGCACATAATAGGGTGATCCTGAATATGTGTGATACCAAATTGGGTCGACCAAAACAGTAGATAGGTAAACAGATAAGGGAAAGTGTTCACAAGAGTAAAATGTGTATGCATAAGTCATGTATGTCAAATATATGTCATAACTAATGTTTTCAAGTTTCTAATACAAATTTTAGGTGTTTATAGATGCAAAATCTTCATATCATGAAAAAAATAATAAAATATATCTCTTTTAAGTTTAAATAAAAATACAAAAATGATTTATTCAAATGACATTCTTATAAATTCTTTGGCCTGTGAGATTATTTCTCATCCACTTCCAATAGGTTTTATTTTTCAAGATAGTGTTAGGACTCAAGATATTTTTTATAATGTGGATAATGAATATTTTGTGATTGAGTCAATAGTAATGTTGAAATTGATGTTTATAACTCCATTGGCAAACCCATATATTTGTAGACACCTAATTTTAGTATTAGACACTTAAGAACATCAATTTTGACATATATTTGACATACATGAATTGTGTGTACACATTTGACTCTTGTGCACACATTGCCCTATCCATTTATCTATCTATTAACTTGGCCGACCCAATTTTATATCATTCATACTCAAGATCTCCTAGTCTATGCTAAAACACTATATAATCCTTAGTAGACTATCACCCTATTCTAGATCACTGACTTTCCCTTTCTAGAGAGTTTCAGCAGCAATCAAATGTTGTCAGTTACCATAGGAATCCCCTTGACTAGTAATGTCTTGGGATCATTAAGACTAATTTTTAAATTCAAACATATCCCTTGGGTTGGTATAATATCATTTATTATGTTAGTTATGGGAGGAAATATCAAAGGGTCATCTATAGTACAAATTAATCCTATGGTCTTAAGACATGGGCTAATTTGGTTATTATTTGGCATATAAACTGAGAAATTTGTTTACACATCCTTGAGACATTATCCAAAATCATTCACATTAAAAAAATTCATCAAATGATTAACCCTAAATCTAAGTTTGAACACTAACATAAGGTCCAAGTTGCATGACATCACGTGTTGAAGTCCAAAGTATTGCATTCCATTCTAGTGGAACATGATTGAACACACATACAACTAGGTAGGATAAATACATGTGGTTTGAGCCCTCTTCAAAGTATTGGTATGTATGTAATTCTCAAGCACTTAGTGGGGAGTGGTTCGGAATATCCAACCCATTTTTCTAAGTCTATCTTGTGTCAAAAGTGAAGTTAGGGTTTCAAGAAAAAGAGAATCAAAATCAAGTTCTGCGTACAACACCAAGGTCAAAAATCACATTAGAATAATTTAAAAATGTAAGTGTAGTGATCCATGTAAAAATAGACTAGCATAGTCAACTTGGATAGTGTCAACAATGGATAGTACTATTTGTCGTAAGTGTCTAGGCTTCACTAGCCACATTTGCATAAATTTTAATAGCCTGTTTCCTAATCTGAGAAATCACAGAGCTTACAATGAGTCATCTTGAGGACTATGACATAAGAAGTGGGTAGTAAAGATTATAAAAATAACAAAGTGGCTTATCTCCCCTCTTTTCTTGGTCATTTCTATAGTTATTAACAATCTCTCTTTAGTAATTCAATTTTTTATAGTTTTTGTCCAATCTAAAATTTAATATTTTTATGTTAGTTAGATCACTTAAATCTAAAAATAAGTAAAAATAGATCTACCTAGCATCTAATTTATAAAATAGTTATTAGATAACCCTTAATAAGTTTCAATATATATGAATGTTATTAAATAATTTGCAAGTCAAGGCTTATCCTCTAATGTGGTTGTTTCGCAAATTTCTTATAATCATATTGCTTCCCAATTTTCTTATAATTTAATTTCTTCTCAAACTTCACTTAATTATAACAATGCTTGTATCCTTCAACATTCTCTTTCTTCTAATATTACTCATGTTTGACAACATTCTCTTGCTTCCAACATTCATCCTATTTCTCAAAACCATATTCTTTCAAATATCCCTTTCACTTCTCAAAATAGTTTTGCTTATAATATTCCTACATTCTCTCACAACGTTGTTAACCCTCCAGTTTTTAAAAATTATTCTCTTCCAACTCATGCTATGAATCCCACCTACTAATTCCTCTCTAGCTCTTAAAATGACTATTATGATGCACACTCTTCATGATATGTAACAATAAAACAAGTTATTTTCCCAAGCATTGAAGAAATTAAATGAGAGGTTTGCTTCTGGTGATATCACACCCTTTCGCTTATGAAGTTACTGAATATTATTTTCTATGAATAGATTTTTTGCTCTAAAATTTGAAATTTTATTTCAAAAGAAGATCCTTGGAATAACATTAGAACCTTTTTATGCTTATTTCTTATATATTTCTCATAATGGCAAATTATTGGCAAAACTATTTCCTAAGAGTTTAAAGGATTATGTTCTTGATTGTTTGTTTGTTCTTTTATTTGAATATGTGCATTCTTTCATGAATTTAGTTGATAAATCCTTGGTCAAATTTCAAATCAACACTAGTATGAAGATTACATTTTCTAATTTAGTTCAAATTAGGCAAGATGCCAATGAACACATTAGGGATTATATGCTTAGGTTCAATACCATGGATACCAAGATGAGTTATAAGTCAACTTATAGTGAAATATAAATCATAATTATTTGTAGTTTACTTCTAATTATTATAAAAATAATTTTATTTAATTCATATAATTATTTTATTGAGCTTTTTAATTTTGTGGAGGGGGGGTTGTTAATAAATTAAGCTCTTAGATGCAAATCTTAAGTATGGGGAAATGTTTTGTTCTAAACGCATCGAATTTTATAAACAAGGAAAATATTAGGAATAAAATATATGAAGGTGTTTTTTCAATTAAGATTAATACTAAGGATGTTATCAATCTATATAACTTCCATTTCAGAAGATCACCTTAAACCAACAAAGAGAGTGTGGACAATTCATTAGGCTTCATAAGATCCCACAATATATATTGAAGGAATTACTTGAGTGAAAAATTATTACTTTACCTCCAATAATAGAATTAGATTCTTCAAGATCTTTACCTAAAAATTATGATCTAAGTGTATTTTGAAATTATCATAGAGTCCAAGGAAAATCAACAAGTAGTTGCATAACTTTGAAACATCTAAAATCTTATTTACCACAATAAAATTCAAGAAGCAGGAGACCATAACAAATTGAATGAATCATTTTCACCTACTAACTAATAGTTTAATATATTTACAAATTTTCCTTCTAACCTTAACAATAAATAAATTGAAAAAATAGATGTTCATATGGTTAATAAGGAAAACTACAATAGTATGTCAATGGATTATATAACTCATCCAATTGAATCTAGCTTTATTGGTGTCTAGTTTTATTGGCATCATTAAATCAACCAAGAGAAGGAAAACTCTTATCTATTTTTTCATTAATGAGAATGAAATGCTAATTTATAGGTCATACAATGGTTTCTATTCATTAGAGTTTTCATAGATTTCAAAGAAAGAAATGGAATCATGGTAGATAACGGTTCAAGTTTAAATTTTTTACCAAGGAATTCCTTTATAATATTGGGTTCTGTAAAGAGTAAGATGTAGCTTATACATAAAAAATCATCAAAGTATGTGATGGCATGCCACAACACTCGTTGGGATGCATAATTTTTCCCAGTTGAGTTAGACAAAAGAAGGCTTAAATCTTGTTTCATATAGTGCCTAGCAATGAGTCTTATAAAATGATACTTGGTAGACCTTAGATACATCAAACAAAAATAATCACTTCCATTGTGCATCAATGTATGATGTTTGGACATAAATGGAAATTAGTTACAATTCATAGGGACAAATAATTTCTAAAATAGTAAATAGAGGTCTTACACAAAGAGTCATATCATGAAAAAATAACATACCTATACTCAAAATAAGAGAGCATAAAGTGCAAGTGCACAATTCTATTTCAAATAAAAGTCACATAATGTACAAAATAAAACATACATACACCAAGAAATCAAAGGGATATAAAAATAATGCATCTACAAAAACTATCAGTAATGAAGAAAGCCTTCTAAAGGATAACCTTTACAAAGATGTTCCTTCAGAAGATTACTTTTCATGGCTTGATTATTGGGTGCCTCAAAACCTTATATTTTGATGATTCTCTCCTAGTGACCCTTATTAATTATCTAATTGGGACTCTATTATCAGTTAATTTGGTTCATTGATCGCTCATATGTATTGGTTAATATGCTCTAGCTTTTTATTTTTCTTGTTCTAATCTTTTCATTTTTTTCACTTTGATCTCTCCTTTTTTCACTTCAATTGCTTCTAATATCTTTCCATATTGGATTTATTTTTTTCACTCCACATTTTGCAATCCAAGTTGTGCATTTCTTATTTGATTTTTCCAATATATTTTCATTCGTCCTGAATTATCATCCTTAATTTGTGTGTATGCCATAATTATCATGTTGAGGTCAACATTCCCCCATTTCTAAAAAATAGGGACCCTTGTGATTATTTTTAACCTTAGCACTGAGATCTTGTATTTTGCTCTTTATTATGAATTGAAGATTATCCATGCCTGATGAAATTGGTCCATTTGTTCATGGTTTTTCCTAATAATTAATCTTCGTGTCTTGAGCTTGTAGGTTTTATGTAGCTCCCTTCAATATATCATGCTGAAATTCTCACAAATTAGCTCTACCTAGGCATTGATAGCCTTTGATCTAAAAAATCTTGGAGTTGAATTCATGCAATGAAACCCTCCTTTTATCAAACCCTAGCTTGAACCCCAGGTTCAAATTCAAATATTGGTAGGAATGCATTTGGCAGGAATATTTCAAACTTACTTTGGACTTAAGCCCCAATTTTCATGTTAAGGCTTGGTCATGTTTATTAACACAACCAAATCTTAGCCTAAAAATTATGCTTAGTCCCCTTTATTTTCCCTATTTTTTATATTTCTAACGTGGTCTAATGTTATGCTAGTAGGGTCCTTCTATTTTAGCATGGTCCCATTTATTAAAAACTATAACCTAAAGTTTTAACCCTAAGGCCTAGTTCATGTTATATCAACACAAACAAGACCTTAGTTTTAAAGCTTTAGCCTAAGTTCTTATTTACCTAAGTTCTAATTTAAACACCTTACTTATTTATAGATCTAACAAACCTCTCTCCCTCATGAGGAATGATATAATGAAGTGCAAGAAGCTTGATGAATCTAGGATTTGATCCATCAGACCAATCCTATAAGATCACTAGGATCATGATCAACAGTCCCTGCTTTAGTAGGACTGACGATCAAATGGCATGAGATCATTTATAAATTTAAAAGGGCCCTTTTATTAAACATGAACTTAACCTGAGTTTTAACCAAGGTCTAATTATATTTATTAATATAATGAAACCTTAGAGTAAAACTTAAGCTATGATTTCAATACATATGAAAAAGAGCCAATCATGTGCAAACATCCAGATTTTGATTGACAGTCTGTGTTCTATCACGTAGATCGAACGAATCAAATGTAATGCTAAAAATTCAAAAGCTCAAGAAGCCCCACAGAGTCACCATGCAACACTCTCATATTCAAAGCTTGATAATAAAGGGTCCTATATATTAAATTAAAAAAATGGCATGCAACTACTCGGATCTTAATCAACTGTCCACGCTTTATCATGGAGATCGATCCAATAGAACATATCAAATCCAATGTCTATGAACCAGAAGGGTTTCATGATATTAAAATTAATGTTTGTGAGACCATCATTTAATGATCATGAGGCCATCATTGACATCCATAATATCATCAAATTTAAACCCATTAAACCTAATGATATATCAACTTAAATTTGACATTCTCATGATCATCATTTGATGTCCACAAGGCTGTCATTGATGTTCGTGAGACCATAAAATTTAAGCTAGTTAATTACTTTGATTAAGACCAAGATATACTCCAAAAATGTTGCTAAAATCTCATGGACTGCATTGCAGATCAATGGGACCCTTCGTAAGATGTCCAGATGTTTAAGATCTTTCAATTTCTAATAATAAAATGGCCTCATGATTTAAGTATTTATAGACATAGTTCTAATCTAAGTATATTTCCTAACGTTCCAATTACGATTATTTGAATAAAATAAACCTTAGGCTAGAGACTTATATTGAATCTTATTTTAAAAGATCCTTACGGTATGTTGGGTGAATATTTTGTCATCAACTAACTGATGACAAAATGGGTATACCAACCATAGCACAAGGAGATTTATGCCACAAAAAGTGTGGGTTTACCACATCTGGATGAGGTAAATCTCTCCTCTCATCAAGGGGAGGTTCCCTATGAATATTTATATATAAGTAAGTAGAAAATAATACTTGGGGTAGTATAACAGCATCCACCTCTCTTTTTTCAGAGATGATGTCCAAGGAACAAGAGAGAGAAATCCTAGTCGTGGGCTAAGAACATTCCTCTTCTTTCAGGAATGGTGTCCAGCCTAGAGTAGAAAATCCCCTAAAATAAGTAACAAAGTTAACCAGGAAACCTACGTAAGCATAAAGTCTTCTGTTGTCTCCTTCCCTGATCCAGAATACGCGTGACCATAGAGTGAAACGAAGCACAAAGTCTTCACATAAAACTACAAGAGATAAAAGGATCACCAAGATAAAAGTAGCTCAAAGTCTCTCTTCTATATTTTAGAAATGTCCTCAGATAATATCAACACACACACTTTGCTTATTAAATCAAACAGATACCAGATTATCAAGAAAGAGGATATAAGAACTAATTCCTAAATAACACAGATTACTCCAACACAAAATCTGAAATAAACCTGTTTCTCATTCATTCGATAAAATATGATTTACAGGTTGAGCACAAAGTCTCAAGAAGTGTCTCAATTTCAGTAGAGTTTTTGCTCTCAATTATCAGAGATGATATTTACAAAAGAGGTCCCCTCTATATATAGGGGGCAACCTTTCAAAATTAAAAAGATTAAAATATAAAAATATCTTGGTCAAAGATGAGTCATCTTTGACTTTTGAGATATTTTTCTAGATTTTTTACATGTAATTACACATTACAAAATTGCACGCACTTTGACATGACAAAAGTGCATGAGAAGAGGAGAAGAAGAAAGAAGGGAAAAATGGTTCAGCTCTTACTGCCAGACTTCTTCAGATGAGCATCATACATAGCAATAGATGCCTGAATTCCTATACTATCTGGCACAATGGTGTTCTTGAAAATGACCATGACCCTGATTATAGCATCCTTCAATGTTGTGATGGCCTTGGCATGACTCGTTAACCTAGATCTTAGATTATCCAGAGTTAACTAAGTATCTAAAATGTTATCCATAGAAGTCATTGAGAACGCTTTTTCTCGAAATCCCTCTGAATCATACCTTTGAATCCTTGGATCATCTCTTCGACTAAGAGAAATTGATTATCCTTAGAGGTGAGGTTGCAAGGCAATTCTTCCAGTCTATTCAACAGGCCTGTGTCGCTTTTCTCACTAGCATCCTTAGAAGACTTGAGATCTTCAATCAGCTCCTTGAGTACCTAAATCCTGTATATCAGTGATTCTTTGATCTCAACATAGGAATCTTTACTGGCAATAACACCGATGGATATCAAGGTGCTTTTCTTCAGATCCTTCATTTCCCTCCACTTGCTAAGATATTTCTCTGTACTGTCAATGTCCTGAAAAATAAGTGAGACAAGGTCCTCTAAATCTGTCCTCACCTTCTTCATTCTGACTGTCTTCTCAGCAACCTCTGTAAGTAAGGAAATTCCCTAAGTGTGCATCTTTTCAATGTAATCCTCCAGTACTTTCCCTTTCACATAGGTTTTCTCTGCCTTTTGAATAACAGGGTCATCTATAGAAAAGGCCTCTGGGGTTGCTGCCTCAGGGGCAAGGGTGAATTTCCTGACTACTGCAGTCAATTGCTCTACCTTGGCCTTATAGTAATCCTTCATCTCCTTTTCTCTATCAAATTTTTGGACCATGATGTCCATTGCAAACTGTAGATCACTTTTCACACCTTTGTGAGTAACTTTTCCAAGTTCAACACGAGAAATAGAATAGCTGCTCATGTCAAAACCCTCAAGGGTTACGTCCTACGATGGTTTAGCTATTTACAAAAATTTATGCCCTTTTTCCTCAACCAATTTTGAAAGGATCCTTGGTCTCTTAGGGCCCTTAGCTTTCACCGACACTATTTTGCCAAAATTAAAGTCATCTATAGAGATGGCTAGCTTCTTTCTTTTAGGCGTGAAAGCTGACATCCAAGGAGGGAGAGAAGAAGTACTTATTGTGGCAATGGTTCCTATAGCTGGTGTTACCATGGTAACTTTTGCACTGCTAGTGGTAACAGTGGTCACGATTGGAGTAATTGGTGAAACCGTACTGGTCGTTGATTGATCAAGGGCAGAGCTTTCTCTCAGATTAAAAGAAGGAGATGCCAGCCTAGGAATAGACCTTGAGGAGCGAAGAGTATCTCCAGAAGTTCCTTGAGGATCGCCAAACATGAATTTGGAAGGAGAGGCAGCTTCAGAACAAGGAACACTGATAGGAGACAGAGGTGATGAAGGAGAGACATCTGTAAGTGGTTGTGCCCCTTCTTGGAAAGGTAGAGGCTCAGTTATTTGCTGCTTTGAGGGCTTGTCATTTGTCTCCATTTACTGAGCTACCTATTTCTAGGAGCTTTGTTCTCCAACTCCATTAGCTATTGATTCTGGCTCCTTAACAACCTTTGATTTCTTGGAAACAAAGATGATTCTAGGCTTGTGAGGCCTAGATGGGGAAGGAACATCACCTTTGTTCTTGGTCCTATTTTCTACCTTCTTCCTCGTTTCCACTTGGAATTCAGCCTCTGGTCCTGTAATGAACTCTTTCAACATGATCCCTTTAGCTATTAACCAATCATTGGTGTTAGCCAATATTGGTTCAAATCTCTTCCTCAAAGAAGTCAGTTCTTTTTAGGACCACTGGATAGGAGAAAGAGGAGAGTTAGCAACCTTCTCGACCAGGTACCTGCTGTTGATAATGTTCTTGTCATCGACCAAATTGTAGGGAATATTTCCAAGCCTTAGATATTTGATCTGTTCTAGAGTCAGCCTGTTGTAGTCCATCCTCCTAATTTCTTTAGCTGTCCTTAGGTCTACCCAGATGTCTTTGATTATAGGCTCATGAAACTAAGTCTTTCTTCTGATCATATCTTTGACACCCCTATAGTCAAACTTGTCCCTTCTCTTGAACTATTTCATAGTAACCAGTTGCATCTCTGTCTCCCTGACCTTGGCTTTGGCTGTTGTCAAAATCAAGTATCTACCAATATCAATTGGAAACCTGAAACTTGGCTTCTTCAGTTCCATCTGTCTAGTGTGTACGACCACCACTTGTCTACACAGCTCCATTAAGACTAACTTATCAAAAGGAAATATGGCGAGCATATGAGGATAGCCTTGGAAAAAGCCAACTCGAAAATAGCAGAAAGAGGGAAATTATAGAAGCATACAGCCATAGTCATTGACGACCATCCAGGCTTCATCAGATACCCTTTTTTGTTTGAGTTGAGGGTCGAAGAGGCACAAAAATACTATAAAGAAGGTGTTATTTACCCTCCTAAAATGGCAGATTGATCCTTGAAGTGTCAACTGAGGGTAATATGAGTAGACTGGGGTGGTCTTCCTATCTCCTTCAGTTGTCAAACTTGGAAAGGTTCGCATGGAAGCAGCTATGTACACCAAATATGAAGTCATATAAAACTTCGAAGTAGTTTTTACCTTGGTCAGTTGCTCGTGAAGAGCATTGTTGATTTGCTCACCCTAGAAGATGACCTACTTCCCTTGGAGGATGATCTTGATGAAGGGGTACATCCACTCATGGAATTGTGAATAAGATGGTAGGCCTCGTACCCTATTGAGGAGAGTAATCAAGTCACCAACCTATTCAATGAAATCACTTCTTGGGAAATTTTACGGCCACTTGGACAAGTTGGTTCTGGGGGCCTTAAGCCACCTGTGATTCATCACTTTCTTTGCCCTCTTGAGGTCCTTGTCATACTCATGTGCTCCTATGAAGTCAATTCTCAGTACTTTGATAGCAGGAGGGCACATGAAGACTTTATCAATGAATTCAGGGTCTAGCTAAATTATCACATTGCTGCTAGTGTCTGACACTGATCTAGTCTCTTTGTTATAGAACTGGGTGCACTAGAGGATGAACTCTGTATGATGTGCTACTACCAGAAAAGAAGTAACCAGATGAATGTTGCTCTCAATTATCCTCTTCATTTCAGAGCTTGGGTTCGTTGCCTTGGTTTTGGTCATGAACTCAGCCATATCCACGTGGCCAATTTTTGTATCTCTAATGTCATCGACATTAGAGGTGACCGAAGTGATCAAAAAAATACCCTGGTACTGGTACTTCATGGCCTTTGACTTCTTCAGAGAAGCCTCAGTCATTGGAATTGGTCTCGGTTGAGTGGGTGCCAATGAACAAGAATCTTTAGGGGGTACTGCAATCATGATCGTGAATTAGGGAACAGTGGGCAAATTGGGGAATTCGCACGTTGGGTGATCATGACCAAGGAAGCGCACTTAACAGGGCCAGGTCGAAAACCAAGTCAAAAAATGAGGGAAAAAGGGGAGGAGAAAGAAAAAAAAGAAAAAGATTAAAATCTCTCCAAAGTTGGAGAAATTTGGAGGAAAACTGTAAGGGCAGCAAAATTTGCCACCCAAGCATGTGGAATGGACTGCATGCACAGGCGGTGAATTTCCCTGCCCTTGCATGCAAGGGGGAGAAGAAAATGGCACGAGTGGTGAATTTTTCCACCCGTGCCAGTTTGAAAGGAAAGTGCAAGGGTGGAAAAATTCACCGCTCCTGTATGTTTGACCTGCATCAGCGGTAAATTTCGCTGCCCTTGCATGTCAATGGGATGAACATGTATCGGCGGCAAATTTCATTGTCAATGCAGGTGAATGAAAATGTGGAGAAAAGGAGCACATGTAGTGAATTTCACTGCACACATAGGTAAATGGGTAGGGCATGGTCAGGGTGGCGAAAATCACTGCCCCAACATGAGGAATGTGATAGAAGGTTGATGGGGAAGGAAGAAAAGAGAGATCGGCAGGAGGAAAGGAGGAAGTGGGCCGACGGCCCTAGAGGAAGAAAAACCAAAATAAACCCAAACCAAACAACAACTAAAAACAAATCTTGAAAAGAGGAAAGGAAAAAGAAATAAACACCAAAAATAAAACTTACCTGGAAAACCATGCGCCTCACGAGCTCAAATTTGTAAAAATGCACTTTTACTCGTTCACTGGATCGTCTAGAGGCAGAGGGCAGAGGAAGAGAGGAAAGAATGAATCAAAATGAGGTTAAAACCAGATTAAATGGGGTGAAAATTGACCCCAACCACCTGGCACGTGTGGCAATCAATGCTACATGCAAAAATTGAGGCAGTGCAGGGGCAGCAAAAATCGTTGCCCTTGCACTGGGAATTAGAAAGGACATGCAAGGGCAACAAATTTTGCCACTCCTACATGTGAGAGATGAAAAAATGTAGGGGTAGTAAAAATTTCCACCCATGCAAGTCTAGATGCAGGGGAGGCAAATTTTGCCGCTCTTGCATGTCAAAGATGAAATATGCATGGGCGGCAAAATTTACCGCCCGTGCACGAAAACAAAAGAAAATAGCTAACTCTAAAAAAGCCAAAATTTAGTCCCCTAATCGCATTGAGACCGTAACAACTTTCACATTTTGGAGAAAATGTAATGAAAAGATGTTATGAGTTTCGAATGGTGTCAGTTTGAGCCAAAATGAGAATGAGAAAAACCCGTCTCGAAAACGGACTTAGACAAAGAGCGAAACGAACAAGTTTCACAAGGGGTTGTTCCAAAATGAGCTGAGCTAATTTTGGAAACAACACGGTATAAGACTTATGTTAAATGATTTTAACCTAAAGTTTCATCATGTTTATTAACATGATGAAATCCTAGGTTAAAACCTAACAGTGGTCCTTTTATCATTTGGAACCGGACATATATTCTAAGAACTTAGCATAAATATTTTAGCCTAAATTATATGTTGTGTTTATTAACACAACATATATCTTAGCCTAAAATATTTAGCCTAGGTCCCTTTTATATGCATCCTAAAATTTAGTCTAAAGCACTTCAGCCTAAAGTTTGTAACATGTTTATTAAACATGAAATAAACCTTAGCCTAAAGTATTTAATCTTAAGTCCCTTCCTTTATCATGATGTTAATTAAACTTCTCGCCCTTTTTTGGGATAAATGGCCCATGCTTCATCATGTAGACTGATCAGAGCAAGTGAAGGACCTGGTGAATCTAAAACATTTGATCCATCAAACTAATCATGTGCATTCACTTGGATCACGATCAATGGTATGTGCTTGCTCATGGGGGGATGATCAAATAGAATGTAGTTATCAGAGACTTTTCAATGAGCCCTCAAATGCCTGCAAGAATGACACATGGTAAGCACATGTCCACTGAATAGAATGTAGAGCTTATAAGTCTTACAAAAATGCCAAGTGGGAGAACTATAGCACCTGACATAAAACAGCCAATGATTCTCGAACCTTGGGATCATGATCAACGGCTTACATTGATCCATTAAATTATATCAGATGGCATGAAATAAAAGTTGAATTTTCAAAAAACAACAGCTAGTCCCTCAGGGCAATTATGAAAATTGGCATGAAAGTTATCAAATGGATGTCATATGGGTGCCACACAAGCACAAAATGAAAAAATTAGAGATTTTTTGTGCTTGAAAAGGCAAAGGTATAAAGGCTTAGATATCAATCAAATCTTAGACATGAATGAGATCAAGTCTAGATTGTCATCACCATTAAAACCTCAAAAAATCTCTAACATCCATAAAATCCCTAATTCAAACTTGGATTGATCACAATCAAACTGAGAAGAGCTCAATTGTGATCTAAGTGAGAACAAATTGACTCAAAGATTACTTGCAATCCATTTGATAAACAGTGCAACTTCCACAGTCATGGTAGCTTGCAGACAACAATAAAGGGATGAGACTGAGTTGTATTTAACCTTAGACAATGAGGGAAGGGTTTTCAAAGACACAGACTTGGACATTGTAGCCTTGAACAATGGGAACATGAATTGGTCAAAACTTTTTTGGACCATCAAGGAGATGCAGGCTTTGACCAAGGAGGAGCAAAATAATGCAACCATTCTAAGGAGATACAATGACCTAGTTTCCTTTCAAATGACTAGCCTACACTATGCTACCACCAAACCTGAGGTACTACACTAGATTGATGTCCTTTCTCCCCTTTTCTAAGATTGTAAAGTTGAGAATGATTGGATTGTGCACGAGCGTACATTTAATAAAATAGCTTACATATCTCCCTTAGCTTTTGTGAGTTATTATAAATTATGTAATCCATAAATAGACCTTCCCACCATTAAAAAGTCGACTGGAGAGCACAACTTGAACACAATCCTTGCCCCATGTTTGCTCACTAGAAACTAGGTAGTCCAGGACCCCATAGGTAAAATACCAATTATCCAGTTCAGGGAGGGAATTAAGATGATAATGGCCTTAATGAATAGGTTATGTAAATCCCCCTCTACCACACACATTGAAAAAATATCGGTATCATATGTTTATCATGGTGGAGAAAGGACTCACCCCCCATTGGCTGAGATGATCAACAACCACTTGAAGTCACAATTCACAAGAATTAAGAAGAAAATAAGCAAACAATTTTACATGATGTCCTATCTATTGGATGCCTTTTTGACCTCCACCCAAATCCAAAATATTAAGAATTGGTCACCTAATGGGAAACCCACTATCTCCCATCATTACTCAAAGCTACACATATTCAAGTATAGGCACAACATGTAGTTCATTTGTGATTGTGTCTACCCAACCCTAGTAGAAGCCATCATATAAATCCCCTTGAGTAGGGTCAGCCCATTGATTAAGAAGTATGTGGATTTGATAGGCGATATTCAATTCTACCCTAATTACACCATCATAAGAATTGAAGGGACTTTGACATAGCCCTTCAGATTACCCATCTATGTGCCAACCAAGCTTACAGAGCAAGAAGTGGCCTAGCAACTTCTTCACAGTATAGATGGATTTTGCAAGGAAAAGAGGAAAGGCTTTCCCCATCCATTTTCATTAACAATCAGGAGGACTATTTTGAAAAATTGGGAGCATGTGAATATAATTTCCAAACACAAGGACTCCTTCACCGTACAGAAAGATGATTTGAGGTAATGGGATCCTAATGGGGTGATCACCTAGAATCTCAAGTCCAAAAACATAAATAAGGTATATGAGCATCAACCTAGGTTCAATGACCCATTTAACATTAGGACCTCTAGTTTCCTAGAGGTATTATCTATGTTGAAGAGGCACAACATTAATTTGGAGCCCAGGTTTGCCAGAGCAGATGATAAGCAATCAAGTGAGATATGAAAAATGGAGACCTTGAAATATCACTTATTTCTTGGACCCTCTTCAAGGCCTCATCCAAATAAACCACTATAACAAGCCTAGGCACAAATAACATAGGAACTTGGAAAAGAAAAGTTAGAAGAGAGACCTGGGGAAGGATCATCTTCAACACCTATTTCCAGACTAGAGTCTCCATAGAATATCCAGATATGATTGCCTTAGAACCAAACGAAATAGTAGAGGATGCACTTAAAGTGCTTGTTGAAGTTTATGGGTCATAGGATGAAGAGGAAAAAATAGAGGAACCCTAAGCTTGGGCAAAAGAAGTACAACAGGATAAAGGGAAAGAAGTTACTTTGGACTTAGTCCATGTAGAACCCCCACAGAAAAGGAAATAAGAATTGGCATTGGTCCCAGTTGAGAGAAATAAGCCCAGGCTAACCTTCACTCACCCCATGAGTGAGGGCAATCTTTTTAGTGATGAATACCCCATTCATGGACCCATTATCCCTAAATGGTTTGTCTATGGGAAAATGCAAAATATTCCCACTTTGTCTCACTCTTGGGCCTTGACCCAAACAATTAACATTGATGTTCATGAATAAATCAAGCGATGGATATAGGCTTTGATGAAAGAGGAAGAAGAAAGAAGAATAGTTGTGACAGTGGGATCAAGTGGCATACAAATGGAGACTCTAAGAGCATCAAGAAGCATAATGATGAAAGTCTCAGAATCTCCTAAGGTTATAGAGTCATCCACCACGGGTGTAATTCAACCTAGAAATAACAAGGTTAGAGAGAATCACCACTAAGAAATCCATGGTTGGAGGTGAGGAGTTCAACTTTCAAAAGGTTGAGCCATTTTTAGGATTATCTCCATTTGGAGGACAGTAGCCTGGTGAACATCTCATTCATAAGGAAGACATAGAAATCCTAGCTAAGGCCCATTCAACTTATATCAGAGCAGGGATCAAAGGCATGAAGCAAAGGATACATAACTTGGAGAAGGAAAAGAAGAATTTAGAGACCCAAGTTGTCTTATTAGTTCTTAAGGCCATAATAAAGATGTTTGAAGCATCATTCTTTGACATGTTTGACTCTTTAAAGTCAATGAAGCTAAGGCAATATGCATTGAGCTAACAAAGTGAGATATCCAAAGGATTAATGACCTAATGGCAATATTTTGAGAGCAAAATAAGAGATATGGTCAATATACTAATTAGTGTTAGAATTCCTAAATTCAAAACCATTAGCCTAGCCCACTTAATGTTATATTGGGGATAGCGGTTGATAAGATCTAGAGTTTAAGTGTTTGGTCAAAAGGCTTGGACAGACTCCTAAAGGATGATGAAGAGTTAATTACCAGAATTAAACAACTCTTTGGCACCATGTTGGTTAATCCTACAAAGTCTACATCTTTGGGCATCATTGATGATGAATAATATAAGAATTGAGTCACTTTGGTGATGTAGGAAGTGAGAAGCAAAATCCAAGGCTAATCTGGCAATGATAATAGCAAAATTATGGGCATGATCTTCACTGCTGAGAAAAATATTGTAGAAGCCAGGAGCATCAAGGAAGCTATGGCAAGAGATGATAGAAACTTTGATGAGTTAGCTGATCAAGAGGGTGTTTGTCTCATAAATCCAGTTTTAGATTTGGAGCTTGTCAAAGAATAATATTAAAGAGCTACGGAGCTCCTCTAAGAGCAACAAGGGAGCCCTTCAGCAATGGGCCCACCAGCTAATTAATATTCCTTTTTGTAAAAACATTGTAATATTTAAACAAGGAATATTCTTTTGTACAGGCATATGCTAGTTTTTCTAGCATATTTACCTATAGGTTAGTCCATTTGGAAAAGTTTAGTGTATTCTTGAACTTTGTAGAAAGGATAGATGTCCTTACACTTGTAATTTAATATGACTGACCAACATACTTCCTTGCAATTTATAAAGGGAGTATTGTCATTTGTAAAAGGAAAGAGAGTATTGAGCAAAACATGTATACTTTGGAGAAATTAATATAAACAAAAAATACTGAAAAGTTTGCCCAAGTTTGTGTCAATTGTTTCATGATTTCTCTCTCAATTGCTTGTTTCAAGTCTTGAAATTGAATAGTTTCCATGAATTTTAAATTTGCATCTTTGATACAGTGTTGATAATTTGTGTTTACACTAGATTAGTTGAATGATCTTGAATTTGCTTCATTTCATTTGTTCTGCATTAGGATGTGCAAATGTTATTTAAATGTGGTAACAAATCTTTAAACTAAATTTAGTCATTACTTGTATCCCTTTATATTATCCTTAGAAGTTTGCCTGGTGTGTAGTGAATTCTAAGCTTACGCTATTTTTCATTATATATTGGTTAAATGCATATTCAGTTGTAATTAAAACTTTGTCATAATATTTAATTCAACGATTAGCAATCACATATTATCTTTTTGCCCTGCCCTTCTCTTTTGCTTCTTTTTTAACCAAATCACTTTAGTATAGATCTCACTGTAAATATCCATTTAGAGTGGTCTTTAGTATATAGCTTTGGTCATAATTCACTAAGATCAACATAGAAACTTCAAAAGTCACAAGGACCATGATGGCTACAAACCACCAATTAATATAAATATGTGGAATAGTTTAAATTACTCTGCCACTATTTCACCACAGGTAACTAGATTACCAAAACCTTCTATTCATGTTATGAATTAATTAAATTCTAAAATGATAAGTGTTCTTCAACACTAAGATCACATATGATACACATAGAAGCATCATCAAGAATAGCTTCCACTGGTGCTTGAAGGAGGGCCTTGGTGAATTTGTTGAATCTTTGATAGTCTTAGTCTTTTTTTATCAAAGATTGTTGTTATCATTTCACTTTTACAAAATTCTTTGCTCAAAAGCATAAATATAATTGATCTTTGTGGTCTTTGACCCATCTTTGAGCTTGTTTTAGGTGAAGATCAAAGTTATTTGAGGTTGGATGTTCAATTCTGGTAAAGATAATTTAAGATCTAAGAATCCATAGTATTTGAGGTTAGAATAGCTTGTTTTGATCAAAGATTGGTATATATTTCATAGATCTAAGTTTAGTTGAGCTTAGAATTGTAAAGGTTAACCATATTTATGTAATTTGACACATCTTTTAACTATCTTATTCAAAATTTGATGTCCTTTATTTTTCTTTACATATATCTTTGCAAAATTAGCTTAATGTACAAATCTAGGTCATGTTCTTTGTAAAGGTTGGTTTGACACATTATATTTAATACAAGATCCAAAGTTCTCGAGCTATAACTATCAAGAATTTGAAAAAGATCACATTCAGAGATAAGAAAGCCTTTACTTGAGTTGGAAGTCCATAGGAGAACCAGATGAGACAAAGGTAGATGAATGTGTTCAAAGTCTTTGCCAACTTCACCTCTTCAAGGTACCCCTACCTTTGAACTTCATCTAGGTATGGCTTGGTTCGAAAGTTATCCTATCAATGTACAAGGTGAAATTCATGATCTCCCTTGCAATCCTAAAAAGTATTTGCCATTTTTTAGTCCTAGTGGTATTGTAATAGCAGAAGAACATGTTAAATCATTTAAGGTTACATTAAGATTGTTAAATGTAACTCATGAAGATTTAGCATGTAGATTTTTCCCTTTCACATTTAAATATGTTGCATATGAGTGGTTTCTAAACCTGCCTAATGATTGCATCACCACCTAGGATGAGTTTAACAACATCTTCATCGACCAATTCGGTAAAATAATCAGCCCCTGTGTCTTGTATCAACAATTTAAAACCCTGAAAAGGGATGCCAATGAAGCTATATGAGATTTCAATACTAGGTTTCAAAATATGTATAGCAAAACCATTGACCTGTATAATCCTGACTAGACCTTAGCCTTGCAAATTTATAAAGATATCACTGATCCAATGACCTTAGTATTCATCAAGAGGGTTGTAGGTCCAATGAACACACTAGCTTTGGCTTATACTGAGGTTGTGGTCATAAATGACTAGATGTAACCTTAAGGTTAGATGGACTAATCTATCCCTAATGTCAACCCACATATGCCTACTTTAAATTTCTTTCACAATAATAACCAGAATGTACTTGCTCTTAACCAGCTCCCAAATATAAATCAATTACCTCTTAGACACGTTGCTCTTAACCAAAATTTGGGATTCTTGAATCATCCTACTAACAATGGGTTTAATGCAAATGTTCAAAGGACCTTGGTATTATCCATTGGTGCAAATAGAAACCAAGTCCATAATTCAAAATCCCCCAAAATTGAGAATGAGTTCATTCTGAAAATGGTCCAAAAATTAAGCATTAACTTCTTTCAGCTACAAAAATAGGTTGGTAATACTAGGGAAACTTCTGGTAGGAAATTCTCTTTCCAAAGATTCAATAGACCGAATAATAGGTTTAATAATGATAGTATCCATAGCAATAAGAATAATGAACCATCTTCTAAAAAGAAGACCATGGATATTAATCTTATTGACATTGATTTACCTAATTATTATAGAGTCCATTATACTGCTAAGCATGGTGAGATTGATTGCATTGAGTTTTGTAAAGCTTTCAAGGAATTTTCAAAAGAGTTGGACATATTTGAGGTAGTTTGTAACAAGGATAATGGTATAGGCACCTCAAGATCCTAACCTGTTGACCAGACCTTCATGGTGGAAACTTTTGATTTCCCCTTCCAAGAAGACAACAAGCTTGATAATGTGCCTAAAGACGTTCATGCCTTCCAGTAGTTCATAAAGAAGACACACCCTCTAAGGAATAGAGAATAGAGGCAGCCTTTGACTGCTTCTACTCCTCCAAACAACTTTGGTACTCCTCCAGATACCACTTCAGATAATAATTCAGAGCCTCCAAAGGGAAGTACTTATAAACCTAGTGATGATGCTTCCAATTCTTCCAATAGGACTGGTTATAACATTGTAAAAGACGTGAATAAAATCAAATATAATAATACATTACATGAATAGACACAAATTATAGAGCAAAGAGATATACTACTAGAATCCTTGTCCAAGAAACCTATCAAGGTGACCAAGGCTGATAATGCAAATGTAGTTATGTACAAAGCTAAAATAGAGTCTCCACCCTTCTTACTTATAGTCAAAATGTTTGGAAAGAACTTGAATAACTATTTTTTAGATTATGGTGCCTCTATAAATATTATGCCTATAGGTATTAGTAAGCAACTTGGTTTGACACCCATTAATTATGATAGGGTTGTCACCCAATTAGATAAATCTAGGGTCAAGGTGGTTAGATAATTCTTAAATGTCCATATGCAATTAACTTCTAATCCAAGGGTCCAACAATTTATTGATATCCAGGTGGTAGATATCCCTGATGCATATGGAAAGCTTTTAAGTAGAGAATGTACAAAGGCTCTAAATGGATATATGTCCACAAATTGTTCACACATATGGCTGCCTTGGAAGGGAGTTCCCAACCAAATGAAGGTGGAAAGAGAGCTAAAAATGAAGCATATGATAACTGAGTATAATGTTGTCAATAAAAGGGTCAACATAATTGATTCTGATTTAGGGGTTTTCACCCTAAAAACTACCAAGGTTTATGATCCTAAAGCTTCTAACATTTTACCTAAGCTATGAAAGTTGCATTTTGATGGGTCCAGATGAAAAGATGGATCTGGAGTGGGTATTGTTCTAACTGACCCTATTGGTAATATATACCATGCTTCTTATAGAATCCAATTTCCTTACACCAATAAGCTTGTAGAATATGAAGCCCTCATCTTAGGTCTACAATTTTCCATCAAAAATAAAGTCAAGGAACTATTGGTCTTTGGTGATTTAAAATTGGTAGCAAACCAAGTGATAAGTATTAATGCAAGTTGTCATACCTTGAGAGGTATAAATTTAGAGTCTGGGATTTAGTAGAATATTTTGATGCCTTTAATATTGTTTCTATCCCTAGGGAAGAAAACAAAGCTACTGATGAGTTGGCATCTATTATTGCTAATCTCATGCCAGATCATGATTCACCTAACTTTAGCATTGAGCTTGTCCCTTTCCCTTATGTATTTGATAATGTGAATCATCTGTAGGTCTTTAGTGATAACCAACAGATCTTAAAATTCATGACTAGTTTAGGAGCATTTAAAGCTCAAATCATTGATAAGACTGATGAAAATGCACTTAGAGAAGGTAAGTTTGATGGCAAAGTCATTCAGCTGAATGACAACAAAATCCCCAAACAAATAATTGCTTGGAAAGATTGTTTGATCAAGAAAAGTTAGCTGAAGCTCATAAGGTTCCTAAATTAAGTGAGGACTACAATGTTGTTGATCTTGGGCCTCAAGATCAACCCCAATTGGTTAACATTGGGAAAACCTATACTAATATTTAGAACAAGAAGGCCAAAGAGCTGCTAACAAAATACAAATATATCATAGCTTGATCATATGATGACTTAAAGATCTTTGATCCAAGATAAATCACCCATACTATACCCCTCAAAGAAAATTGTAAGCCATTCAGGTAGAAACAAAGGCCTATGAACCCTGTCTTAAAACCCTTGATCTTTAAAGAAGTCAAGAGATTGTTAGATGCTAGAATTGTGTTCCCCATTAGGCACTCTACCTAGGTGGCCAATCTGGTGCCAATTAGAAATAAGAATGGTGAAATTAGACTTTATATTGACTTTATAATTTTGAATAGAGCATCTAAAAAGGATAATTACCTCTTCCCTCTCTTGACTAGGTAATACAAGTTTTTTCAGTAGCCATGATGTCCTTTCTTGATGTTTTTTTAGGATATAATCAGGTATTGGTTGACAAGGAGGATAGAATGAAGATAGCTTTCACAACTAAGTGCAGTACCTTTGCATACAAGAGAATGCCTTTTAGACTAATAAACATAGGAGCCACTTTTAAAATGGCCATGGACCACACCTTCCAAGGCTTGATTAGTAAGTGTATCATAATTTATATGGATGATCTAACTATTTTTTCTAACAATAGGGAAGATCATTTCATACATCTATAGCAAGTATTTGAAAGGTGCAGAAGGTATGGGAAATCCCTTAACCCTAAGAAGAGCATTTTCATGTTACTGAAGGTAAACTCTTGGGCCATGTCATCACTAAAGATGGGATTTATATTGATCCTAAAAGAGTGGAGGCTATATCCAAGATAGACCCTCCCAATAGTAAAAAGGAATTAAAATCTCTCATTGGTAAAATAAACTTTGTAAGAAAATTAATTTTTGGCTTTGCAAAGATTGTCAAGCCATTAAATGATATGTTGAAGAAGGATGCCAAAGTTTCATGGAATGAAGAGTCAAAGAAGGCCTTTGAAAACATCAAAAGTGCAATCAGCCAGGCTCCAATCTTGATAAGTCCTAGCTTTACAAAGGATGTTTATCTCTACTCCTTTTCTTTTGATCATACTATTGTTGTTGTATTAACTCAAAAAATAGAAGGGTCTGACAACCCAATTACTTTTATGAGTACTAATCTAAAGAATTTTGAGCTAAATTACCCTTTAATTGATAAACAAGCCTTTACATTGGTTAAAGTTGTTAATAAATTTAGGCATTACATTCTTAAGAACCAAGTGCATATTATTCTAATAGATCCAGCTACTAAGTTAATACTTAGCCAATGTGAATTTGGGGAGCGAAGAGGTAAGTGGATGTCTACTCTCCAAGAATGTGACATAGAAATAAAGATTGTAAAATTGGTAAGGTGTCAAGGTCTGATTCAAATGATTGCTAATACCAGCCCTAAGCTAAAAATTATGCAAGTTGATCAGCAAAGCTTCCAAGATAATAAATGGGATGACTCTATTATTCATTTGTTAATTAATGGCACTTGTCATATAGGACTAACCAGGAAGCAAAGAAAAGCTTTAAGGCTCAAGGTAGCTTATTACCTCATCAAGAATGGAGTCTTATATCGAAATAACTTTGAAGGTGTATACCTGAGATGTGTCTCCAAGGAAGAAGCTACTGAGATAATAAACATTTTCCATGAGAAGTTGGGAAGTGGGCACCCATCTGGGAGAATAACATATTACAAAATCCTTAGATCTGGCTACTATTAGCCCACCATCTTCAAAGACGCCCATAAACATGTAAGGGAATGTCATTCATGCCAGATATTAACACTAAGGAGCCAAAGGCAATAATGCCTTTGTAGCTAGTCATGATTGACAAAATTTTGCCCAATGGGGACCAGACTTCCTAAGGGTAATCAACCCCAACTCATCAAAGGGTCACAAGTGTGTTCTAATAGTTACTGATTATTTCACTAGGTGGACTGAAGCAGTAGCCACCAAGTAGTGTAGAAAAAAACAAGTGATCAAGTTTATAGAAGAAAGCATATGCACCAGATTTGGGACTTCAGACTCTTTGGTATGTGATAATGGGTCAGTATTCACATCTATATAAATGATATAATGGGCATATGAAAACAATATTATTCTCAGGTTTTCATCTAACCATTATCCTCAAGGTAATGGAGTGTCTGAATCAACAAAAAAAAACTTGATGAAAGCCATTAAGAAGTCTACTATAGACAAACCAAGAACGTAGCATAAGATTTTCAAGTATGCCCTTTGGGTAGATATAACAAGAGTCAAGCAAGCTCTTAAATTATTCCCTTTCTTGCTAATAGGAACATATATTCCCCATCACACTCAAGCTGCCAACCTACAGGGCCATGTAAGAGTATATGGAGGAAAATCAAGAATTTGCAAACTCAAGGCTATTAGACATCATTCAAATGGAGGATGCATGAGAGAAGGATTTTTTTAACTTTAGTAAACATCAAATTTTAGTAAAGAGATGGTTTGACAAAAGATCAAAGATCAAGGTGTTCAGACAAGGAGACTTGGTTCTTCTTTGGGATAAAGCATATGAGCCTAAGGGCAAGCATGGCAAGTTCACTCCTCTATGGATTGGTCCCTATCAGATTGTAGATACACTTAGAGATAACACCTTCAGTGTCAATGATCTACAAGGAGCAAAGTTCACATTGCCTACCAATGGATAGTATCTCAAGCACTATTTCTCTATTGCTCCTCCAGGGGTCTTCATGGAATAAACCTGTAAGATGGTTAGAGTTAGTGTAGTTAGGATAGTAGGTTTCCTTCAGTTTTTTCTTCCTGTCCCTTGTTTGTACATAAGCATGTATATATTTGTTTGCTTCCTATTTTGTTACTTTTTGTTGTGTGTTTGTTCTTTGTTACTTTGCCCCTTGCTTCCAATAAGTCCTTTTGGACAGCCCTTAGCTCAAAATTCCTTAGTTTGCTTCAGACTCCAAATTCATAAATGTTGATATGAACCCCATACATATGTTGACCATGGATTTGAGATAAGATCCTAATATTAGGATTTGAAAAAACTAGTAAATACCTATGAATAGGTTAACCATTACATCAGACCTTAAACATTATCTTGACCTAAACCTGGTTTTAAGAAGAATTACACATGTTTCATGAAAGCTCAATCCATTAAGGTATATTCACACTTGCACTTAACAAACATTCTTTCTTGGGACAATGGTTGTAACCATAGATGATTATCTAAGGATCAAACGCTTGACCAAATCCTTAAACTTGACTATCTTGGTTCTCAACCTTTGTTGAATGTCTAAAAGACCCAAAAATTACAAAAAAACAAGAACTTATTACAAAATCAATAGCTTTTCAAGGAAAGGTGATTTTGATAATCTCCACCTGGGGTATGGATGTCTAGCTAGCAGTGGAGTCAAAGGCATCTATGTTGGGTCTATAGACTTGGCTAATATCAGATCAATGCCCCAACCTTTCCTTAACTAGAATCATGATTCTAAATGACTATCTAAATATGATCCAAGTCAGTGTTAATGATTAAAGGTATGAAATCTGGAAGTTATCTCCTAAATCCCATGGTAAACAGTAAGTGGAATCAAAGCACACAAATAGCATGGCTATGTCTTGATGTTTGATCCTAATTCTACACATAGAAGGTTTGTTTTAACCATAAACTGATCTTGAGAATGGCATTGATCAAATCAAATGGATCATCAATTTGTTTGTCTGAATCAGAGTCTCTAAGTTATAACATATTATTATGTTTCCCCCAGAAGTCACCATTTGTTGAGGTCAAAATGCCCCCATTTTTGAAAAATAGGGACCCTTGTGATTATTTTGAACCTTAGCACTGAGATCTTGTATTTTTCTCTTTATTATGAATTGAAGATTATCCATCCTTGATTGATCCTCGTGTCTTAAGATTGTAGGTTTCATGGAGCTCCCTTCAATACATCATGCTAATATTTTCATAGATTAGCTCTACCCAAGCTTTGATATCCTTTGATCTAAAGAATCTTGTAGTTGGATTCATGTAATGAAAGCCTCCTTTTAGCAAACCCTAACTTCAACCCCTAGTTCAAATTCAAATATTGGCAGGAACGCATTTGGTAGGAATATTTCAAATTTACTTTGGACTTAAGCCCAATTTTCATGTTAAGGCTTGGTCATGTTTCTTAACACAAGCAAACCTTAGCCTAAAAATTATGCTTAGTCCCCTTTATTTTCTCCTTTAATTCTTTATATTTCTAATGTGGTCTAATGTTATGCTAGCAGGGTCCTTTTATTTTGGCATGGTCCCCTTTCTTAAAAACTTTAGCCTAAAGTTTTAACCTTAAGGCCCCATTTATGTTTTATCAACACAAACAAGACCTTAGTTTTGAATCTTTAGCCTAAGTTCTTATTTACCCACGTTCTAACTTAAACACCTTGCTTCTTTGCAGATCTAATGGACCTCACTCCCTCATGAGGAATGATCTAATGGAGTGCAGGAAGCCCAATGAATCTAGGCTTTGATCCATCAAACCAATCTCATAAGATCACCAGGATCATGATTGATAATTCACACTTCAGTGATACCGACGATTGAACGATGTGAGATCATCGATAAAGTTAAAAGGCCCCTTTTATTAAGCATGAACTTAGCCTAAGTTTTACCCTAAGGTCTCATTGTATTTATTAATACAACAAAATATTAGAATAAAACTTATGTTATGATTGTAATATATATGAAAGAGAGCCAATCATGTGTGAACATTTGGATCTTGATCGACGATCTGGGTTTTATCATACAGATTGATCGAATGGAATGAATGCAATGCTGAAAAGTCAAAAGCTCAAGAAGCCCTGCTAAGTCACCATGTGACACTCTTGCATTCAAAGATTGATAAAAAAAGGGTCCTAAAAATTAAATTGAACCAATGGCATACAACTACTCAAATCTTGATCAATAGTCTACACTTCATCACAAAGATCAATTCAACAGAGCATATTGAATCTAAGGTCTGTGGACCAGAAGGGTTTCATGAGTTTAAAATCAATTTTTGCACGACCATCATTTGACGCTCGTGAGGCCTTCATTGACATCCATGAGACCAAAAAATTTAAGCCCATTAAACCTAATGATCTATTAACTTAAATTTGACATTCTCGTGATCATCATTTCACGTCTGTGAGGCCATCATTGACATCTGTGAGACCTTCAAATTTAAACTAATTAATTATTTTGCTTAAGACCAAGATATACTCCAAAAATGTTGCTAAAAGCTCATGGATTGCATTGCATATCAATGGGACCCCTCAGGAGATGTCCAAACATTTAGGATCTTTCAATTTCTAATGATAAAATAGCCTCATAATCTAAGTATTTGCAGACATAGTTATAATCTAAGTCTATTTCCTAAATTTCTTATTACATTTATTTGAATGAAATAAACTTTAGGCTAGAGACTTATATTGAATCTTATTTTAAAAGATACTTATGGCATAAAACTTAGCTTAAATGATTTTAACCTAAAGTTTCATCATGTTTATTAACACGATGAAATCCTAAGTCAAAACCTAATAGTGTTCCTTTTATCATTTGGCCCCCCTTCAGACATATTCTAAGAACTTAACATAAATAATTTAGCCTAAATTATATGTTGTGTTTATTAACACAACATATACCTTAGCCTAAAATATTTAGCCTAGGTCCCTTTTATATGCATCCCAAAACTTAGGCTAAATCACTTCAGTCTAAAGTTTGTAATGTGTTTGTTAAACATGAAATAAACCTTGGCCTAAAGTATTTAAGCCTAAGTCCCTTCCTTTATCATGATGTTAATTAAATTTTTCAACCTTTTTCAAGATCGATGGCCCGCACTTCATCATGTAGATTGATCGAATGGAGTGAAGGACCTAGCGAGTCTAAAATATTTGACCTATTAGACCAATCACATGCATCTGCTCATATCACGATCAACGGTCCTTGCTTACTCATGAGGGGATGATCAGATGGAGCACAACTATCGAATACCTTTCAACGAGCCCTCAAAGGCTCGTGGGAATGACACATGGCAAGCACGCATCCACTAAATAGAATGCAAAGCCTAGAAAGCCCACAAAAGTGCCTAGTGGCACAACCACAGGGACTGACATAAAGTAACCAATGATTCTCGAACCGTGGGATCACAATCAATGGCTCATGTTGATCCATAAAGTTAGATCGAATGGCATGAAATAAAAGTTGGATTTTCAAAAGACAATGGCTAGTCCCTCAGGGCAATTATGAAAATTATCATGAAAGTTGTCAAATATATGCCATATGGGTGCCATGCAAGCACAAAATTATAAAATTGGATATTTTGTGTGCCTAAAAAGGCAAAGGTATAAAGGCTTGGGTCTCAATCAAATCCGAGACATAAATGAGCTTAAGACTAGATTGCCATCACCATTAAATCCTCAGAAAAGCCCTAGCATCCATAAAATCCCCAATTCAAACTTGGATTGATCACAATCAAACTAAAAAGATCTCAATTATGATTTAAGCAAGAACAAGTTGACTCAGAGATTACTTGAAATCCATTTGACAAGTAATGAAACTTACATAGCCAACTCATAGACAACAAAGAGATGAGATTAAGTTGTACTTGACCTCAAACAATGAGGGAAGGGTTTTCAAAGACATAGACCTAGACATTGTAGCCTTGAATAATGGGAATAGGAATTGGTCCAAGCTCTTTTGGAACATTGAGGAGATGCAGGCTTTGACCAGGGAGGAGCAGAAGAATGCAACCATTTTGAGGAAATACAATGACCTGGTTTTCATTCAAATGACTAGTCTACACTATGTTATCACCAAACCTGAGGTACTTCACTACATTGATGTCCTTTCTCCTCTTTTCCAAGATTGTAAAGTTGAGAATATTTAGATTATGCACGAGCTTACATTTAATAAAATAGCTTACATCTCTCCTCTAGCTTTTGAGAGTTATTATAAACTGTGTAAGCCATAAATAGGCCTACCCACCATCAAAAAGTGGACTAGAGAGCACAATTTGAACACAATACTTGCCCCATGGTTGATCACTAGAAACCAAGTACTCCAAGACCCCACAGGTAAAATACCAATTGTCCAGTTCAGGGAGGGAATTATGATGATAATGACCTTACTAAATAGGTTATGTAGATCCCCCTTTACCACACACATTGACAAAATCTGGGTATCATATGTTTACTTCTTGGTAGAGAAAGGACTCGCTCCCCCATTGGGTGAGATGATCAACACCCACTTGAAGTCCCAATTCACAGCAATCAAGAAGAAAACAAGCAAACAATTTTACATGATGTCCTATCTGTTGGATGCTCTTTTGGCTTCCACCCAAATCCCAAATATTAAGAATTGGTCACCTGATGGGAGATCCATTGTCTCCCATCATTACTCAAAGCTACACCTATTCAATTATAAGCATAACATGCAATTCATTTGTGATTGTGTCTATCCAACCCTAGTGGAAGCCATCACAGGAATCCCCATGATTAGGGTCAACGGAGTTGATAAGGGATATTTGGTTATACCCTGATTGTACCATCATAATAATTAAAGGGACTTTGACATGGCCTTTCAAGTTACCTATATATGTGCCAACAAAGCTTGCAAAGCAAGAAGTTGCCTACCAACTTCTTCAAAGTATAGATGAATTTTTAAATGAAAAGAGGAAAGGCCTTCCCCATCCCTTTCCATTGACAATCAGTAGTATTGTTTTACAAAATTGGGAGCATGTGAATATAATTTCTAGACACAAGGATTCCTTCACCCTGTAAAAAGATGATTTGAGGTAATGGGATCCTAAGGGGGTGATCACCCAGCATCTGAAGTCCAAGAACATAAATAAGGTATATAATCATTAACTTGGGGTCAATGACCCATTTTACATTAGGGCCTTTGGTTTCTCAAATGTATTAGCCAGGTTGAAGAGGCACAACATTAAGTTAGAGCCCAGGTTGGCCAAAGCAGATGATAAGCCATCAGGTGAGATATGGCAAATGGGGCCCTTGAAATATCACTTATTTCTTCAACCCTCTTCAAGGCCCCCTCTAGAGAAACCACTCAACAATCCCAGGCACAAATAACATAGGGACCTAGAAAAGAAAAGTTGGAAGAGAGACCTAGGGAAGTATCATCTTCAGCCCCTCTTGTCAAACCAGAGTCTCCAATAGAATACCTATATATGATTTCCTTGGAACAAAATGAAACATTAGAAGATGCACTTAGGGTGCTTACTAAATCTTATGGGTCAGAAGATGAAGAGGAAAAAATAGAAGAACCCCATGCCCAGGTAGAGGAAGTAGAATAAGACAAGGGGAAAGAAGTTGCTTTGGACTTACTCCCAGTAAAACCCCCATAGAAAAGCAAAGTAAAATTAGCTTTGGTCCCAATTAGGAGAAAGAAGCCCAAGCTGACCTTCACTCATCCCATGAGTGAGGTCAATCTATTTAGTTATGAATACCCCATTCATGGACCCATTATCCCTGAATGGTTTGTCTATGGGAAAATGCAGAAGATTCCCACTTTGTCTCACTCTTGGGCCTTGACCCAAACAATTAACATTGATGTTCATGAAGAAATAAAGCCATGGATATTGGATTTGATGAATAAGGAAGAAGAAAGAATAATAGTTGCCACAACAGGATCAAGTGGCACGTAAATGGACACTCTAGGAGCATCAGGTTACAGAATCATCCATCATAGTGCAATTCAACCCAAAAATAGCAGGGTTGGAGAGAATCACCACCAAGAAAGCCATGGTTGGAGGTGAGGAGTTCACCTTTCAAAAGGTTGAGCCATTTGTAGGCTTAACTTCAGTTGGAGGATAGTAGCCTGATGAACATCCCAATCACGAAGAAGACATAGAAAACCTAGTTGAGGCCCATTCAGCTCAGATCAAAGGCATGAAGCAAAGGATACATAACTTGGAGAAGGAAAAGGAGAATCTAGAGACCCAGGCTGTCTTGTCAGTTCCTGAAGTCATAATAAAGATGTTTGAAGCATCCTTCTTTGACATGTTTAACTCCTTGAAGTCAATGAAGCTAAGGTAGGATGCATTGAAACAGTAGAGTGAGATAGCCAAAGGATTGATGACCCAATGGTAGGATTCTGAGAGCAAAATAAGAGATATGATCAATATACTGATTAGGATTAGAATTCCTAAATTCAAAACTATTAGCTTATCCCACTTAAATGTTATATTGGGGATAGTGGTTGATAAGATCCATAGTTTCAATTCTTGGTCAAAAGGCTTGGACATACTCCTAAGGGATGATGAAGAGTTAATTACCAAAATTAAACAACTCCTTGGCACCATGTTGGCTAATACTAAAAATTTTATAGGCCTGGGCATCATTAATGATGAAGAATATAAGCACAGAGTCACTTTGGTGATGCAGGAAGTGAGAAGCAAAAACCAAGGCCAATCTGGCAGTGATAACAGTAAAATTATGAGCATGATCTTCACTGCTGAGGAAAATATTGTAGATGCCACGATCATCAAGGAAGTTATGGCAAGAGATAATAGAGACTTTGATGACTTAGCTGACCAAGAGGATGTATGTCTCTTAAAGCTAGTTGTAGATTTAGAGCTTGTCAAAAAACAACATCAAAGAGCTATGGAACTCCTCCAAGAGCAACATGAGAGCCCTTCAGCAATGGGCCCACCGGCTAGTTAATATTCTTTTTTGTAAAAACATTGTAAATATTTGAACGAAAAATATTCTTTTGTAAAGGCATATGTTAATATTCTTTTGTAAAGGCATATGTTAGTTTTTTAGCATATTTGTTTATAAGTCAGTCCATTTTAAAAAGTTTAATATATTCTAAAACTTCGTAGAAAGCACTGTTGTCTTTACACTTGTACACTTATAATTTAATATGACTGACTAACATACTTCCTTGCATTCTATAAAAAGAGTATTGTCATTCGTAAAAAGAAAGAGAATTTTGAGCAAAACTTATATACTTTGGAGCAATTAATATAAACAAGGAATACTGAAAAGTTTGTCCAAGTTTGTTTGTGTCAATTGTTTCATGATTTCTCTTTCAATTGCTTGTTCTAAGTCTTGAATTTGAATAGTTTCCATGAATTCTGAATTTGCATCTTTGATATATGGTTGCTAATTTATGCTTATGCTAGATTAGTTGAATGATCTTGAATTTGATTTGTTTCATTTGTTTTGCATTAAGATGTGCAAATGCTATTTGAATGTAGTAACAAATCTTTAAAGTAAATTCAATTCTTACTTGTATCCCTTCATATTATCCTTAGAAGTTTCCCTGGTGTGTAGTGAGATCTGAGCTTACGCTATTTTGCATTATATATGGTTAAATGCATGTTCAGTTGTAATTGAAACTTTGTCATAATGTTTAATTAAAGGATCAACAATCACATATTCTCTTTCTACCCTACCCTTCTCTTTTGCTTCTTTTTTAACCAAATCACTTTAGTATAGATCTCACTGTTAATATTCATTTAGATTAGTCTTTAGTATAGAGCTTTGATCATAATTCACTAGATCAACATAGATACTTCAAAATTCACAAGGACTATGGTGGCTCCCAACCACTAAGTAATATAAATTTGTGGAACAGTTTAAATTGCTCTGCCTTTATTTCAACACAAGTAGCTAGATTACCAAAACCTGTTACTCATGCTATGAATTTTAAAATGAGAAGTGTTTTTAAACACTAAGAACACTTGTAATACACATAGAGACATCACCATATCTTTTAGTACTCTTTCCTTCACCATTTATCTTACAATTATAAGTTTCGTGTTTTGCTAAAATATTATCTAATTTATAATTATATTAAAGCATACACACATCTTCACATTCATCTCACACACATTCACACAAATAAAAACACGAGTTATTTTTTTATATATGACATTAATGTGAGTGGCAAGACAGATACAAAATCTTTAGCAAATTTCAAATTTATTATTGTGACTTCATAATGGACGAGGGGCAATTCCATGTTCACTCAAGGGAAAGTCCAATGGCAATGTTTTCTCTCCTTGAAGATATTTTATTACCCATTTTTATCCACCACTTTTATGCTTTCCATACTTATATCTACAATTATTATACTTTTATCTTCTTATGTTACCATGATTCATAACATGTGCCATATTATTTAAATATAATATCCATTGTGCTCACATGTTTGTTATGTTTTTTTAATCTTTCTATGTATTTTCCTTGTGCTTATGCTTGATATATCTCTGAGTGTTCGATATGTTTTCCAAGTAACTTATGTGTTTCCTAAGTGTCTAACTATTGTGATTTCAAAATGTTTAAATTATTTTCCATAGCGTCCAATGTGCTTGATGTGCCTTCCATGTTCTTTTCATTTTTAGGCTCACATATTTACTAGTACCTTAAATATCTGCTTTGTGTCTTTAATACATATTAATGTGTTTGGTGTATTCTTTAGTACATGATGCAATCATTAGCACTTATCATTTGTTCAAATAATAATAAATAAAGAATTTATCATTGGTCAAGATAACATTATATTGTGTAACATTTTTAAAATAAATGTTGAATATTTAAATTTTATAGTTTTTATTTAAATGATTTTCTTTATATAATTTATTGTTTTTTTTTCAAATTTGTTTTATTTTTTTAATATTATATTTCAAATAAAATTAAATATCACATATTATGGTGTTGACAAATTTATATCACAACTCAAACTTTATGAATATTTTTTTTTTTTATACATATTAAAAGTAATAATAAAATAGTATTAAAAATAATAAATTTATGGTATATATTGTGAATGTTTAATTAAAGGTAATGGATTAATATATTAATATTACATAAGAATTAAATGTTTGTAGTTATTTAGTTTAGTACTATTTTATTTGTGTGTGTTTCAATAAGTAATATTCATATGGAATTATTGAATTATATAGAATATTAGTGTCTCAGTTCATATTTTGAAAATAAATATATAGTAGATTATAATGATTAGTAAGTGTTTTTCTAAATCAGTGAGCTCTTTCAATTAAGTAGTCATGAGTAAGGGGCATCCACGCCATCAAAGTCACCCAGGGCACTCTAACCTTAACTATTTGACTCTCTGTGTCAGGGACCTAGAGGAATTTGTACTCTTGTGAATGGATATAAACAATTATCATCATCACCAGTCAGACTACAACCCTTTCAATTTTTAAGCTACTTTAACATCACATTTTTCTTTCTACCAATCAAAATATTAATCTAGTATCTCACTTTCTTGTAAAATTTTAAGAGGGGATCTTATGGAAAGAGCAACTTCAAAAAAACTTATAATGCATGTAGTAAAAAATCCATTTTTTTCTCCAAAATACATAGTCAACTACAAAAGACGGCTCTTTCTAAAGTAGGGGTCGGGGTCTTATTTATTTTTAAAGGGTATTGCTGAGAAATTATAGGAGTCTTTTTTATTATTATGGTCCTATGATTTTTAAAATTTTGTGTAATACATGTTGCTCAGAAAAATTGGGAGCATTTTATTCAAAAAAAATGTTTGAAAAAAATATAATAAATTTGATTGGATATAAATATACAAGGGAAAAAAACATAGGAGCAGCCATGCAAATCTCCAGCCCCTATTGCTTCCCATCCCTCAAAAACTTCTTTCTAAGTAATAGTTGTTCCTCATTTTATAATACAAATATTTTGTAAGCAATTTTTAAATTTGTAATGATGCATAGAACTGCTCTACCCAAAATTATAGACACAATAGCCCCCAACATGAAACCCCTCTATAAAAATGGGAAGAAGTGAGGGCTAGAACTCTACATTACCCACAATTATTTTTATGGCCATGTGTCATGCTGCATATAATTGCATCCTTGTTTACCTAAGAAAGCAATAAAAAAATAGTTGTAGGAAGAGCATGGGACCATGCTTTTAGTTCTCTTAAAATGCCACTCTAATAGAGAAAATGAGAAAATGTGCAGTTGCTCTTTTTAGGGGCCCGATTTCAAAAGGGATTTTATGTTGGGGTTACTATTGGTTTTTGAGTAAAGTTGTTTCATGTATCATTATAAAGTTTAAAAATTGTTTATAAAATATTTATACCTTAAAATAATAGGGGATTGAAGAATTATATAGTTCTTCTTATTTTTTAAGTTGCCAACTTTACATTTAAATCTAATCAAATTTTTATTCTTTTACAAACAAAATTTTTTGGTAAAACACTGCTAATTTTACATACACAAAATTTAAAAAATCATTACACCTAATTTATAGAATCTAAGAACGCAATTCTATTTAAAAGATAATTGCAATTATTTTGCTATTGTAAAGGGTTCATGTAAAAGCAAACTCGTCCAACATGAGACCCCTACCCAAAAAAATTAAACATGAAAAGACATTATAGGCTAAGATTTGTAATCTCTAATACAGATATATCCTCGAATGATCTTAGCAACACCCACCAAAAATATTTCTTAGTCAAAAATTATAGGAACAAAGTTTAAGGAAACCATCAAATTAAATAAATAAATGATAAAAAAAATCCTCTCTACACCATATTCAGCGGGTTGTAACTATGCCCAACATTATGTTCATGTCATGTTCATGTTTCAAATACATCTGGGAAGGAAATGCAGTGATAGAAATTTTGAGTTGGTTGATGCTAACTCTCATTTTTGAATTTATTTTGCATTTTCTTAGTTGTATGAATGGTAAACAGAGTTATTATCAGCATGATTTCGTAATTAAGTTGTTTTATTCAAGATCTGACTATTAAGAGGGGCCACTTAAACTTCCTTAAAAAATAATAATAATGATATACTTCTTTTTTTTCAAATTGGGTATAAAGGATATATTTTTTATGCACAAGATGATAGATATATATAGAAAAGCAATTTATCTTAAAACGTTCAACCTATACCGATATTCAAATTAGATATAGGAAAATATTCAAATTAGATATTAAGTTGAAACTACTAAAAAAATTAAGAATAAAAATATTGAGGGACCTGCTAATACAAATTAAATATAAAATAACTCCCTAATAAAATTGGTTTTAAAATGCACTCAATAACAAACAATATATTTAAATATTGGTCTTCCATTTTATTAAGAATGGGAGCCCACTCAATTTTGAAAAACAAATATATATATATATTCTTAAAATTTAAATCTGTTAAAAACTACCTTTTAAAACTTATCTGGTTCAAAACAAAAATAAAACTGTCTAATTTAAAAATCAAAATAAATGCATCTTTTTTTCATCTGTGGCAACTGCAATTTTGTTTGTAAGTCTTCAAATCTACATCATTTTTATCTTCCTATATGGTAATGATTACAGTGAATGGGTTCAAATAAAACATCATTTTTTAGTAAATTTATGCACCCAATATATATATATATATATATATATATAACTCAATAAAGATAACTTTTTAAATTTGTTTTTTTAAATGATATATATAAACCTGCTGTTATGAGAAAAGCATAATTTATTTAATAAATATTAAAGATTACTCTTGAAATTGAGTGAATTATTATACAAGTTTGTCTATTAAAATTTATTGTGTAAAAAGAAAAAAACATTTTGTTACATGAATTAAAATATTAAAAAAGAAAACATCCAAATTGAAATAAAAATTTAATGAAAAGAACTTAAATCCCAATAAATGTGATACAGCATGTTTAATAAAAATACTAAATTTATTAAAAATATGACTAATAGTTATTTGATTCATATTCAATAATAGTATGCAAGAACTTGTCACAGCATGATGGATAGGACATTAAGTATTGCAATATTAGTTTAAGACTAACTTATTTTGTAATAAATTAATTTAATTTTTATTTTTATTTTTATTTTACTTGAATATGAAAAATAAAAGTAAACACTGAACATAGGGTGCATGAGAATTGGATCCATTCCCCAAGTACAAATCTCAAAGCATTCAGTCAAATTTAGTGCAACGAACATCCATTCATGGTGTAACACACCATCAATTTAAAACCCTTTATAATATAGTCTTTCATACATTTAAAAAGTAGAACATTTTATACATCATAAGTACACCATGAATACACAGTATGTTCTTTCCAATGGGATGATTAGTCTCAATACAGTCATTTAATGTTGCAGCATTAAGTACCTGCATACAAGGTAGAAACAACAAATACAAACACCCAATCGAAACAAACAATAATTGTGATCTTATTTTATAAGTGAACAGAAATGTAGAGCAAGATACAGACAACTTTTTAACATTCCTCTGTAGCCAAATATAAAGTTCCAGTAAATAAATAACATGGATCAAATATACGGTACCCATAGATGCTTCATATGGGTAAACCTTATCCACGTTACTGACAGACTTGGACCATCAATCAATATCCTCTACAACAACTGCTAGAGTATTTTTTGGGCATATGGCCTCAATGCATCACCCATCGATCTAATAAGGATATTGAAATATATTTGACATACATTTTTATACATATAGTTTGTTTGTCTGACATCAACACATTACTCCAGTATATTATAAACATGGAATCAAATTATTCAAGTATCCTACAATTTTAGTAAAACTCCCACATGGAAACACATCTGAACGGCGTATGGAATCATGCAACTTTCTCCAATACACAGAAAGATGCCATTTGTTGAAATCAAAATTAGCAAAGGAAAAAACTTCCGAAAACCTACAGTCTTTCTGAACAGCATATGGAATCATACAACTTTCTCCAATAAACAGAAAGACGCCATTTGTTGAAATCAAATTTAGCAAAGGAAAAAACTTCAGAAAACCTACAATCTTTCTCAACGGCGTATGGAATCATGCAACTTTCTCCAATAAACAGAAAGATGCCATTTGTTGAAATCAAATTTAGCAAAGGAAAAAACTTCAGACATCCTACAATCTTTTGTGGAACAGAGCTTTCGAATATCACCAATAAAACCTACAATCTTTCTGAACGGCGTATGGAATCATGCAACTTTCTCCAGTAAACAGAAAGATGCCATTTCTTGAAATCAAATTTAGCGAAGGAAAAAACTTCAGAAATCCTACAATCTTTCGTGGAACAGAGCTTTCGAATATCACCAATAATTCAATATTAGAATACACTCGTGAAGTAATTTAAAGCTTTCTCGAAGAAACTTTCATGAGGGGAAACCCCAATCGAAATTTCCAAACATTAAAAAAACCAAAAGCACCTCTATAAAATCTACAAAAGCAACATCCTAAACCTTATAAATTTTGTAAATTATGATACAGCGAAAATGAGGATGACATACAATCATTACCTGTACCTTCCCAATAAAGTGTGGAAAGAAAAATAATTATTTCAACTTGTACAAGATAGAGCTGAAGATTCATAATTCTGGGAAGAAGGAATTGCGAAAGCATTCCAACGAGCATATGCTGGGATTAATAATAAGAACATCAAACCAAAAAAACAAAGACATTTTTGCCAGTAAGTTAGGACTAATGCCTCAAATTTGCATAAAATACAGGAGGAATCACTGTCTGTTCATAATACACTTGTGGAAGTAATTTAAAGCTTTCTCGAAGAAACTTTCATGAGGGGAAACCCCAATAGAAATTTCCAAACATTAAAAAAACCAAAAGCACCTCTATAAAATCTACAAAAGCAACATCCTAAACCTTACAAATTTTGTAAATTATGATACAGCGAAATGAGGATGACATACAATCATTACCTGTACCTTCCCAATAAAGTGTGGAAAGAAAAATAATTATTTCAACTTGTACAAGATAGAGCTGAAGATTCATAATTCTGGGAAGAAGGAATTGCGAAAGCATTCCAACGAGCATATGCTGGGATTAATAATAAGAACATCAAACCAAAAAAACAAAGACATTTTTGCCAGTAAGTTAGGACTAATGCCTCAAATTTGCATAAAATACAGGAGGAATCACTGTCTGTTCTTAATAGCAGCTGCAAAGTGCTATCATCAAACAAATTGGAATGCCTATCTGTGTTCGCGTAAGCAAATACCCATTATGTAATTGACTCAGGTATTCCAATGCTTGAAAACATAGCGTGTCTAGACTAACCTGTGATGTTCTCTTCAACAAAAGCTTTTCAAGAATTTAATCAAATTGGACCTGGCACTGCATTATAGCAAGATCCAATACAAACAAAAGAAATAATGGTCCTGCAGTACTGCTAGATCACCATGTAAAGCAACTTGACACAGCAATGAAATTGAATTATTTGGCTGCCATTTCATGTATGGGCTTCCAAACATCTTCGGGTGGTTACTGATGCTGATTCATGTTTGGAATTCCATACAGCTTGAATTCCTTCTATTATATAAGTCATAGCTCATGAGAAGATGCCTCCAAGTTTCTTTGCAAAGTCATCCTCATCATCATCTTCGATGTAAGTTTCCTCTTCATCTTCTTCTAGATTTTGGTCGCCATTCCTTTGCCATTCCTCATTCTCCTCATGCTCTGAATGCTCCAAGTCATAATCTTCATGGTCACCATCCATATCTTCCTCTCCGTTACTGTGAATGCCTTCATTCATTACTGTGTCATCCAGTTCATTTCTTTCAACAGAAACTGTTCCATTTGCCTGGGCTGATGGCTTGCATTCCATAACAGCATCCACACCAGAAGCTTCAACATCTTCTACCCTTCGACTCATGTTAGATGGCTCAAATGCATAATCATCACCCTCAGGGAGTTCTCCCTCTTCAACTTCTTTCTCAGACAGAGGTGAGACATTTGCCTTCCCTGCACTCTTGATATTCATGCCTAAACTGAATCCCTGATAATATTGATTTGAAACTTCTGCATGTCTGTCACCTGTGATATCATCATTTCCTTGACCTCCACTTCGTTTTGCCTTCAAAATATCACTCAATGGCTTTGGACCCTCGAAACCTTGTTCCTCACTCAAATCATGAGTTACCTTTCCAAATTTCATCTTCCTTTCTTCCAGAGGAAGATTTTGTCTGAGCCTGGCTTCACTCTTAACAGAGATATTCTGTACAGATCCATGCAGTCTGGACTGTATTGAACTTGCAGGTTCTTCACTTTTTTCACGGTTTTTTTCCTGTTTAATCTGTGCAAGGGTTTTAGGACCAGCAAAATTTATCGCATCTGTCCTTGTTTCATTGTTCTTAAAATTTTGACTTCTTGAGCCCCTGGTTTCTGATAATGCTGAAGCATCTGCAAGAATTCTGCCCCTCTCCTTTCCCTGATAATTGCTTCTGAAATGATCACTCTGACCACGTCTGCCTGGTGAGCTTCTGGACCGTAACCTTTCTGAATTTCCTTCATAATCAGATTCTGCATTGTCAAATGGCTCTTGCTTAAAGCTGCCAGTCTCTACTTGTATCCTTCCATGCAATCGCCTATTATTGTGAGACCGACCTTCCTGAGAGTGATCCCTGTATGGTACATCATGATGTCTATGTTCATCATCCCATAGCCTATGGCCATGATGAAAATCACCATGTTGAGTATCTAAATGCTGCCTTTTAGTTGAGTTATCCACTGCTTTAGCTGAGCCAAATTTCCTACGCTTTGATATGTGGTGGCGAAGATCCCCAATATTGTTCTGTTCAATGTCATCTTCAATAGATAAGGACCTCCTTTCACGCACAATTGACCTCTCTGATGCTCTGTCATCAAAAGGATTATGCAATTTCCGGCCAACATGGTCATATCCTCTGTGTTTATATTGATCATAAGCTCCATGGTCATACTGAAACTCAGTATCAGAGTAGCCTGTTCGCTCATGCATGCTTGGATGATCATAATCAAATCGGGCAAACTCTCGTTTCTTGTTTCTTTCACGACCATTACTTGTCTCTCTTCCTAATTCTATATCATGGTTAGAGCGGTAATCAGCATCCTCCCGATGGCTTAATCGATCAGGGACATTATCGACAAGTACATCAAATCCTGGAGATGATTCACCTAACCACTCCTCATGATCCATGCCATTTTGCAATCGGTCATCTAAAGGTTGAGCATGCCGCATGCGAGATCTGGTAACTGGAGCATCATGAGTCCTTTCTCTTGTAGATTCAATCTCCGTTAAATCTGATTCACAATTATGCCTGTTTGACTGTGTATAAGTTGGTTTAGAGCGTACTTGAGAAACAGATTTTACTACTGGTGGAACCTGCACTGCCTTGGCATGATTTGAATGCACTCCCATGGCATGATTTGACTGCATTCCCACAGAATAGCCTGACTTCCCTGCCTTGTTATTTGACTGCATTTCCATAGTGTTGCTGGACTGCACTGCTTTGAAATTATTTGGCATTGCTGACATGGTGTTGATTGACTGCACTTTCTTAGGGTCACTTGATAAAATTACATTGGTAACACTTGGGGGTGATGGACGTTTTCCATATTTGATATTTTCAGCTTCATTGACTGTTTGTTTCCCATTTGCCTGAGAATCTGTAGCTGTTGTGCTTACTTTTGTTGCCTTCTGAGTAGCTAAATTGCCTCCGGAAAGCGTGCCATGGATGTAAGGGCATTTATCACCCTTTGCACAGAACCCCTGGTTAAAAAAATAGCAGGGAACTTTTGGTTTGTTTGCATTGCCAGGTGCTGGTAATGATGCTGATGCGGGTGGTTGTGAAGGTGCTGACGATGGTGCTCCCGATAGGCCAGATGATGGTACACCCGAGAGGCCAGATGATGGTGCTCCCGAGAGGCCATCTAGTGGCTGCAATACAAAGACAGAGATGCATTTCAGATCTTGGAAGTCATTTACAGATGGAATTTACAATCACTGGATTGTTGTCTTGGAAAGGCATGCTAAACATAATATCAAGAATATGGAAAAGAAAATAAACCTACAACCTGCACGTACACACAATAATAGCATGTTTTTGGTTGGGAGAAGAGATGGAGACAATGTTAAAACACCCAATAATCGAATGTATGTAAACAGTGAAATGTAGTATTACACCATTAAGACAAATATAATAATACACAAGAAAAAGTAAAAGGAAATAGAGTACAACCATAATAAAGGATAATGGGCAGTTATATGCTCATTAAATTGGAAAAAGAAATAAGCATTCTTCCAATAAATATAGTAGATTCCCTTGTCAAAATGAAAAAAACCCAGGACAATGCATAACCCCAGTATACATGGGCCATGTAGTGACATCAATACAAAAAAAGTGATTAACTACCGAAAAGTGCAAATATACCATAGTGAATTAAGAACCTACAAAGATACGAGGACATCAGATGTGTAAATCTCTCATTAAATGGAAGTTCAAAAGTAACAGGAAAAAGAAAAGGCTTAGCAGAATACATAAATTGCAAAGACTATGAACAAAACATATGGAATCAAAATCCACGCAGAACACTACCAACCCAGAAAAGAATTGAAAGAGGTAAGAGGTTAAACAAACAAACATATGTGTTGCAAAAAAAAAAGCAGGAGACGCAGGGTGTAATTATAAATAATACAATGCAAGTTCGGTAACACTCTATTAATGGAAACCTATCATTCCCGTTAGTGAATTATTGAACCAACATAAATGACAAGAAGAAACTCACTGGATGTCTAAAAGAGCAGGATGGATTGAGGCAATTTCCACCCAGCCAGAACCAGCAGTCCCTAGGATTAATCCTCGCACTTTCACTGTGCCGATATTCACATTCATTACCCTGTAGACAAAAAAAACATTCTTAGATCAATTCACCATGCTTATGAGCAAATGAAAATTTAAACATAAAAATATCATCATTCGTACATCTTACTTCAAGGAAAAAAACAAAAGCCAAGGATACAAGAGTCAAGAAAATAAAAGATAAAATACAAAAAGCATAGCTTCAGTCACATCCACTTGTTTGAAAGCCTACAATATCATATACTACAAACCATCATTTATGTTAAAAATCTCCACTTTAAATGTGCAGGACCATTTCTAAAATGTTCCTTGTCATTTTTTAGGCACATCAGTTACCATTTGAATAATCATAAAGCTTGAAGCAATTTCCCCAATAAGGCAATTTTTATGTAGATGTTGCGGATAACCTTTGTAATGTATTTAAAGTCATGGCATCGCAGGTTGTCGCTTCTTAGCCCATCACAGGTACAATGATTTACCCCATGATTGGTACAGCTTGGGTATAGACGTACAAAAAATATTAAAAATATAAAATTTCAAACCAAATAAACAAAATTATTAATAATTATTAACCATAATGATATATGCATAAAATAAACAAAGTTAACCACAAAACACAACTGATAATTGATAATTCAATACCAAATGTCAAATGATCTAACTCGTCAGTTCGTTTTGGGTATGGTGGATAGGGTTCAACACTATGGTGTTTTTGCCTCACGTACGGCCTGCTACGGCCACATTAAAAAAAACATAATTTATAGAGAAATGTTGTTTTATGTTATCTTTTTGAGTTTTTAACAACTTTAAAGGTTTGTAAGTGTGATTTTTTTCCCCTTATTTAAGTCTCATTGTGAAAACCATAGTAGCATATATTTTTTTGGGGAAAAAATCATATTTAAAAGTGCAAATGTTTTTCAAAAAATCGCAATTAATCAGGGAAAATCGAAAAAACATAAAACTGCCAAAAAATTGTGGAAAAAAAAGAAAAAACTATTTTTTTTTTTTTTTGAAAGCATTTCCATTGCATAGAGATACATGTTAAGCATTGCAATTGCATAGAGAATAGATATAGATTATGAAAAGAAGATAAATAAGATTGTACGCCATCAAAATTAGTGAACTGTTTTCTTTTATTAATTTCTATATTATTCAAATTTCATTACATTTGCATTCCTAAATGCATGCTATTGTAGTTAATTAACAAAGGAACAAAAAAGGGGAGGGAGACAATGGCAACGAGGTAGACTAAGGGATCAACAAGATTAAGAGCCTCTCTTGATTTAAGCAACCACCTCGATGTCGTACCCAACCTTCTCCAACAAATCAAAGTCAGCTTTATCATAAAAAGGCTCATCATTATTTTTGAGCCATTCATATTTTAAATTGATCTCGTCGAAAGGTCAATCCGCTAATCTTCCTCAACGATACCTAACATTATCAAATAGAATGCATATGTTAGTGACCTTAGTGAATAATACTTTATCAGAATACAAATCAACTTTCCATATGAATTGAGAATTAGATATGCAACATTGCTTAACCTTGAGTTTTCTTCAACTTTAGGCGAAAATTGTGGTAAACAAACACCAAATCATTTATTTGTTCTTGAGTGAGCCAGTTGCATTTTTTGGAACATATATGCTCGAGCACACTCCAACTTTGCTCGCAAGCAAATGAATTGCATGGTTGGCTCAACATAAACATTGTTATCTATCGAAAGTGTTTGGTTTTTTTGCCAAAAAAATCCCACCATTGTGCTGCAAGAACAGATTTTGTCAATATTGTAACATACACAATTCAATCAAAATTTAACACTTTCACCATACGTATATAAAAAAATTGTCTACGTGGTTTGAAGGTCTTCCTTCCTGTGATGGCTGCCTTACTAAAGAAGAAACCCCTTATCTGTTTGTCCATCGAAAACTCTCCCATAGTTACCTCAAAAGATCCCTAGGAAACATTATCTCATGCACTTAAATAGGGCATCTATGACCTTTGCAACATCTCGAAATGAGCCACTAAAAAACAACGTTGGATTAAAGAAATATCTAGTTGTATGAAAAAGAGAGCATTATTTTATCCCATCTTTTATAAACTATCTCCCATAACGGCATATGCTTGGCCCTATTATCTCTAATCTACTCCTAATAGCGTCTTTGGCCCTATCAATTGCCTCATATAAATAACCCATTGGGGATTTATCCCCATCGACAAGTCTTAAAACTCGAACTAGAGGCTCAGATAATAACGCAATTTCCTCTACCTCTTCCCAAAAGACAATGATAAAACATAGTCAACAACTGTTTTGCCCTCCATATGTTTCACAAAGGAAGATTCCACCCACTTAGTTGAACGAACATTTGTATTAAATTCATTTATTGTTGGAAAAAGAAGTGGTTTTTAAACCTTGTCACCCCTGGCCAAATAAATTCCTTGCCATCTATGAATGTGTAGATTATACTAAGCACCCTTGAGTCTCTATAAACTTGGTGATTGTATATGCCTTTTGCAAAACCTATTTTACCCATGGAATTTTTTCTATGTCATTCACGGTCAAATCCAGACAATGTGCCACACATGGATTCCAAAATATAGTTCCATATTTGTCTACAACAAGGTTCTTAATGGCCACACAAGCAACAACATTATTTGTAATGAATTGGTCCACTTTGTGGCCCCACCTCAATCACAACCTCATCAAATAGTTGAAAAAAAGTCTCGTCCGATTTTAACATCTCAGTTGCATCGACACTCTTAAAGAAAATTGTGCCAATGTCACAAGACACAAGGAAGTTGATGAGTGTGTGGCTCCATCTGTCCATCCATCTAACATGATAGTGCAATCTGATTTTTGCCATTCCTTGCAATGTTTGCAAAAACATCGCTCACATCTTGTACATCCTTCAACAAATCAATTTGCAAAGCCTTGTATGATGGGGCAGTGAACCCCCAAAATCGAAAACTACAATTGCATCCACCATACTTTGCTAATATGGAGATCAACCCACATTAAACAACAAGCTATAGTACCAAAAGTTGGAGATTGTTTGTTTGTGAACAGTATTTGTCCACCCTGTACTCTCTAGCGTATTGCATCCACCATACTTTGCTAATATGGAGATCAAGCCACATTAAACAACAAGCTATAATACCAAAAGTTGGAGATTCTCTATTTGTGAACAGTATTTTTCCAACCTGTACTCTCTAGCGTGGTTTGCACTCCATGTGTAGTGCAAGGGCTAAAGAAGGCATAAATGTTTCTTCTCTCTATGTTTGGCCCATGAGGTACTGATCCAAAAATAGATTATTAGAAAGTTATAATGAGAAATATTTCCAACATATTTCATGGCTAAAAATATTAAATATGTTCAACTGAACATCAAATATAACACCTACCACAAAGGAGGATTAGGGTTAGGTTTAGGTTTTTTAATGTTTTGAGTGTATTTAAGTTTTTTTAAAACTATAGGCAACATTTCAAATCGTCGCATCATACGAGGCTTTGCAGATTTGCTGAAAAAAGGCCAAAAAATCAGGTTGAAAAAAGCATTTTGGGCCAAGTATAGTCACTAATCACGATTAATTGCATTTAAATCACACGTTTTGCTAGTATGTTAAAAACAATTAAAAAAAAGGCAAACCCCTATGGGATCGTCATGGGTTTGCTGTAAATTCGTCCACATAGGCAAAGAACAGTGGGCTCATCCTGGATCGGCTGTTAATTCATCCAAACAGTGAATAACCTTTGATTCATACCGCTTTATTTGTAAATTCATTTTGGGTTCATCCTAGAAAACCCAAGTTCGCTTGGCTTCTTCGTCCAAGACAAGCCTTAGACAAATTTACAGGTAAATCAGGACCATAACCGAACCATGTATGGCCTGAAACCAAATCGAGGTGGAGGGCGAGTCATGATTCCTTGCAAATGATAAGATCAAAATGAAATAACAATGAGAATTCACAGTGAATAGAATTTGCATCAAGTATTGGAGAAACTGCGATCTAATCCATAATTATTGATCGTTCTTGTCCTGACGATGAGCCTAAGAGGTGGCTCAAAACATCGACAATAATTATGGATAGGATCGCAGCTTCTCCAATACTTGATACCAAGATCAAAATGATTTATAGTAAAATGCAAATTAAAGTGTTAAAACGAGGCTTCAAAAGCATTCCACATTAGTACAAATTAAAAACAAATCAAAATCATTGTTTGATTGCATAGAATTAGTTGTATCCATGTAATGCATAAGTAGGCAAGCAAGAATTAATGAAATTTTATTTGCCCTTTAGCAATGAGTAAGCAAAAATCAAAATTGAATTAATTGTATTAGAGTAAAATGATAAAGCGCACACAACTCTCTTAAAATATATATATATATATATCATAATCACAAGGTTTGGCAAATTTTCCACACAAAGTTCGAAATTTGCCGAACTTCTCGAGTGGCAGGAAAAATCAAGCAAGTTCGAAATGTTCGCCCATAAAACGCAAGAAAAAAAATAAAAGGAAAACAAGGGAAAAAACTCGAGGAAAAACAACCAAAAAACGTGAAATGTATTCGTTGAGATTTATTTATGTGCATACTATGTGTCAGCACGAAAACCCTAGGGCCATGAAGCATTGGACACAAACTGAGTAGACGACGTTATGTGCAGATGTGAGCTAAAAGAGAATTTGTGTTGGTGTCCCACCCCAACGCCCTCAATAATAGCTTGTGTTGAACAAGATCCTTGTCCGCAATGCCCCACACCGCCTCCAGAACATTCATTGGCTTCATGCCGACCTCCTGCACTATCTCCGATTGTTGCTCGCAGCTCAACGCCTCTATTATTTTCCCAACATCTTCCACTGCTAATGTTACTACTCTTGCTCCCTCATCCTCCTGTCCCCCACCGTTTTCTTTGACTCCGTACTCATAAATTTGTAATGTTTTTTTGTTTCGGTTTTTAATGTTTTTTTATTTTATTATATTTGGTGTTTGTAACATTTTATTTTGTCGATTATTTTTTATAACTTTTATAGTTTTTATTGTTTATTAAAAAAATTAAAATTTTATATATATTTTTAGTTCTACATTTATAAATTGTAATTTATATTTATATTTTATGTATTTTTATTTTTTTATTTATTTTTATGTTTTTCTATAGTTTGAATTTAATGGAAATTTTGGGCCAAGCATAGTGCTTAATCACGATTAATTGCATTTAAATCACACATTCTGCTACTATGGTAAAAACAATTAAAAAAAAAGGTAAACCCCTATGGGATTGTCATGGGTTTGCTGTAAATTCATCCACATAGGCAACGCACCGTGGGCTCACCCTAGATCAGTTGTAAATTCATCCAAACAGTGAAACCTTTGATTCATACCGCTTTCTCTGTAAATTCATTCAAGGTATGTCCTGGAAAACCCAAGTTCACTTGGTTTCTTCATCCAGGACAAGCCTTAGACAAATTTACAGGCAAATATGGACCGTACCCGAACCATGTATGGCCTGAAACCAAATCGAGGTGGAGGGAGAGTCATGATTCCTTGCAAATGATAAGATCAAAATGAAATACCAACTGAGAATTCAAAGTGAACAGAATTGGCATCAAGTATTGGAGAAGCTGCGATCTAATCCATAATTATTGATCGTTCTTGTCCTGGTGATGAGCCTAAGAGGTGGCTCAAAACGTCCACAATAATTATGGATAGGATCGCAGCTTCTCCAATACTTGATGCCAAGATCAAAATGGTTTATAGTAAAATGCAAATTAAAGTGTTAAAACGAGGCTTCAAAAGAATTCCACATTAGTACAAATTAAAAACAAATCAAAATCATTGTTTGATTGCATAGAATTAGTCATTTCCATGTGATGCATAAGTATGCAAGTAGGAACTAATGAAATTTTCTTTGCCCTTTAGCAATGAGTAAGCAAAAATAAAAATAAAAATTGATTTAATTGTATTAGAGTAAAATGATAAAGCGCACACAACTCTCTTAAAATATATATATCATAGTCACAAGGTTTGGCAAATTTTTCACACGAAGTTCGAAATTCGCAGAACTTCTTCAGCGGCGGGAAAAATTAGGGAAATTCGAAATGTTCGCCCATAAAATGCAAGAAAAAAATACAGGGAAAACAAGGGAAAAAACTCAAGGAAAAACACAACCAAAAAAACCCCTGTATTCGTTGAGATTTATTTCCGTGCATATTGTGTGCTAGCATGAAAACCCTAGGGTCATGAAGCGTTGGACACAAACTGAGTAGACAACGTTTTGTGCAAATGGAAGCCAAGCCGTGAGCTAAAAGAGAATTTGCGTTGGTGTCCCACCCCAGCACCTTCACAAATAGCTTGTGTTGCGCAGGATCCTTGTCCGCAATGCCCCGCACCGCCTCCAGAACGTCCATTGGCTTCATGTCGACCTCCTACACTATCTCCAACTGTTGCCCACGGCTCAGCGCCTCTATTATTTTCCCAACAGCTTCCACCGCTACTCTTACTGCTCTTGCTCCCTCATCCTCTCGTCCCCCACCATTTTCTTCGACTCCATACTTGTAAATTTGTAATGTTTCGTAATGCTTATTTGTTTTTGTTTTTAATGTTTTGTTATTTGTTTATTTTTATTTTATTGCATTTGATGTTTGTAACATTTTATTTTATAGTTTTTAATTGTTTATTAAAAAAATTAAAGTTTTATATATGTTTTTAGTTTTACATTTATAAATTATAATTTATATTTATATTATCATATTATTTATATTTTATGTATTTATATTTTTTTATATATTTTTATGTTTTTCTATAGTTCGAATTTAATGGCAATTTTTTTTTTAACTTTATCCATTGGCAAACTTGAACCAAATTTTTTCCTAGTCGAACTCGAACTCAAACTCGAACCCTGTGACTATGATATATACTTCGTGAACGAGCATCCAATTATAAACTTAAAAAATTAGGAAAATACATAAAGTACCTATGTCTTCCAGCCTCTTTGGATGGCATATGGTTTACCAAAATCAAACATACATATAGCATACAACATATTTTATTGATTAATGCATTACTAATCAACATTCAATTAATATAAATCTTTTTAAATCGACGTTTCGAATCAACATCCGTGATCCATCCTCATTACTACTCAACATCCAATTAATATAAAACTTTTTAAATCCATGTTTCGGATCAACATCCTTGATCCATCCTCTTGAGGATGGATCACGGATGTTGATCCGAAATGTCGATTTAAAAAGATTGGTACAAAGTACTTCCAAAAGCATGTAATCTATATGTTATGGACTGTGAGAGCATCAAATATCTCATCTAGTATAAAACTGTCAGATTTCAACAACTGTCAACACAAATGACAACAAATGAATCAGTAGCAACTAGTGTTTAGGCCTCCATCTTTGGAGGCCAGAGCATCTGAGACAAACATTTCCATGTTGATGTAAGAACCTTCGCTGCCTTTAGACTTTTGCAGTTTACCTCGCATCTCTCTGCCTTGCTTGTCCTCCAAATTCACCAACTTACTCACCAGTTTTTTCACACCCTGTTCGCGCAATGTCTTCCTTCATCTCAAAACCAACCTTCCAAACATCATCCAAAAATCTCCTGTTTGTCAGCTGGTCTGCAAAGAATGGCCAGCATATCATTTGACACACCTAAGCATATGCTTTAAATAGTGGAGTTCCATCCACTGTGTGTAAGAAAACCATTTTCAGTTATTGTTTTGCTTTTGTCACTTTAAAAAACTAGATTTTTTTTTAAACACGAAACCCTGCAGGTTTGCCCCGGGTTCAAAAAGGGTACGGGGTACCCTGCCCGGGTACATCCCAGGATCATCTCAGATGAACCCAGGATGTACCCGAGCAGGGTACCAAAAACAGGGCAAACCCAAAACACACCCGAGCAGGCTACCAAAATCAAGGTGAACCCAGGCCATTTCAAATGCAAACATGCCTGGTATCAGGACCAGGAACAAGTTCGAGGGTCCAGGGGTAGAACCTGATAACCTAGACAATTATGAATCATGGATCAACCTTTCCTAAATAAACAGGTTCAAAAGATTAAGTTCAAACCTATTTAAAAAGTCAAGGTTAATTCATAATTTTTTCTTAAACCTCTGAGGATGGTGTGAGAAGGTACAACCAGAACGTCAGGATTTACACACTACAGGTTATCCACATCATCTCCATAAAAAAACCATACAGCTGTCAAGGAACATAGTCAGAATATTAAAAAATTACATGTCTTAGCATAGGTTTAACTAACATGGTGTCCGATTCAAGTTCATGTTGTCTTCCAAAAATTAAACAAGAACATTAATACAAAAATTAGAACCGAGTAACATGAGTTGAGTGCAAGAACAACAGAAAAAAAGCACTCAATAGAAGCAAAATGTTATAGATCAACATGCGAGGAAAGGAAATAGTCAATGCACAAATTGCCAAAAACTAATCAAATAGATGGTAAGGATCCCATAATTAATAAACCATTATAACAGCCACCACTAGTCAGCAAATGACATCCAGCAACATATAGCTTTACCTAGAAAACCCCGTCAACAAAGTCCTGTTACCTCATCTGAAAATCATGAGCTCGGATAGAAATAAAAATGACCCCACCTCAGAAAACCAACTCAAAATACCATCCATGGCTAATCCACCATAGAAAGAATAATGACTGCAAAAATTCTAGACCTGATTTTGCGTGCATAGGTAACAGACTCCCCATACAATGACCCTGGTGCAAGATCCACTACTAATCCACCATAGAAAGAGCAATCACCACACAAACAATAGAACTTATTTCTCATGCACAAATGATGCACCCCTCATATATGGCCTTAGTACTAGTTGGCAAATGCAGCCAGCTGCCAGCCAAAAGAACAAAATCTATTCAGAACAAAAGTTACAACCCAACATACTTTAGATCTCACGACTAGCAATTGATAATCAACTACCAAATGATAACCATATCATGCAAATCAGTTGCCAAAGGACATATATTCTATGTACTACTAGAAAAATAATATTCTGTTGTATTGAATAACATACTTAGAGCTCACTACTAGCAATTGATAAACAACTACCAAATGATAACCATATCATACAAATCAGTTGCCAAAGGACATATATTCCATGTACTACTAGAAAAATAACATTCTGTTGTACTGAATTTTCTTATAACTCTCAAGTTAAAATGGTTCAACTTTCCATGTTTAGGAAAGTCTCTCCAAGTGCAACCATGAGACTCAGCACCTAAAAAACAGAGAAAAAAGGCCTCATTTGGAGTAGCCAAGTCTTTGTCATTTATTAAGCAACATTTCTTTCTAAGGCCAAGTTGGCTTGGTGTATTGGTTATGCTGAGTGAGAACTAAGTCTGAGTTTCTAACTATGCTGAACGTATTATGTTTAAAAATTTTAAATTATCTCTAAAAACTACTGTTCTTTTTAAATTCAGAAGGTAGGGTAGCATATGCCTTAGACCTTCCAAATAAAGGACATATTCACAACATTAGGTGTGAGGTCTTCAATTCAATGTCATCTTCCTACTTTGGAAGAAACAGAAGACTTTTGAACCACAAAAGTATTATGGAAATGCAAACTAAATATTTGCGCTCTGGGCATATTAGGGAAGACCTAACCAAATGGAAAAAAGTTACAAGAGGGTACGTTTTGCCGATGCTCATCCTTCACACTCTATGCTTTGAGGACAGCAATTTTCAAAGAGAGGTCATGTCATAAGCCTGGTCCTTCCTTCCCCTGAATCTAATATTTATACTTAGTCATTTATTTTTCCATGATCATCTCATGTCATGCATATTATTTATTATACCAATTAGTAGGGTACCATCGTGGGGATTAAACCCTGTGCACATACCCCATTCCCTGTGTATATAGAGATATACTGTCATTTCTTCTTCCACAATCATCTCATCTCATACATATTTCTTTCTATATAAGAATATATAAGCTTCATGGGAGAACCAATTCTTTGTCAATGATCATCATTCACTTCCTATACTTTCAGGACAGAGCTTTTTTCTTACTTTAAGGACAAAGCTCTTTTTTTGGAAATTAGGACTTGCTATATCCCTGATTATTCACTAGTAGGTACCTCTGAGGGGATGTGTCCCTGTGCACACCCCGCTGACCCCATACACACATTCTCCCCCTACATCTAATATTTATACTTTGTCATTTATTTTTCCAAGATCATCTCATCTCATGCATATTACTTATTATACAAATGAGTAGGGTACCATTGTGAGGATGAAACCCTGTCCACACACCCCCTTCCCTAATATATAGGGCTATACTGTCATTTCTTCTTCCTTGATCATCTCATACATATTTCTTACTATATAAACATATATAACTTCATGGGAGAGCCAGTTCTTAGTCGATGCTCATCATTCACTTCTTATACTTAATTTTTTGGAAAAGAGGACCTGTCATACCACTGATTATTCACTAGAAGTTTAATGTACTCGAGGGGATGTGTATTTGTCAAACGGCGTTCAGGCCATCTCTGTGTGGTTTTATGTAGTTTCATTTCTAAAGTTTAAAGTTATAATATTAGAAAAATAATATATGAAATAAATTACATTAAAATTAAAATATCAATAATTTAAAAAATGGCTAAATTTATGGATTTTTTTTTTTTTTTTTTTTAAATTATGAGTACAGAAACCCGTTTCTCAGCACGGTTCAAATTCTGTCATTTTTCTCTATTTCTCATTTCTTAAAACATGGTCCTATGTCACAGCAATAAAATGCAGGCATATGAGCACTCTTTTCCATATTTTTTGGTGTATGCAGAAAAAAGGATTTTTCAGGCAACCTAATGTTGACCAACCGGAATATGCTTAATTTGCTCCCCATCCGTGTTTGATCTTCCATAATAGAGGTCATGAAGAGCAGTGAATATCTGGCACTTTCTCCAACTGCAAATCTCCAATTTATGTTAATAAAAAAAGGGTCTGTCATTTTTATTTTTTGGAAAAGAGAACTTGTTACATCACTAATTATTCACTAGTAGGGTGCCTTCGAGGGGATGTGTGCCTATGCACACAGCGTTCCGTGCCATCTCTATATGGTTTAATTTATTTTTATTTCTAAAGTTTGAAGTTTTAATATTAATAAATTTAATTATTAAATAAATAATTTTAAAATTGAAATATCAATAATAAAAAGATTAAAATTAAAATATGGCTAAATTTATGGATTTTTAAAAACATGATAAAAATCTTGAGTATGGAAACCCGTTTCTCATGTGCACCCTCTCCTAATCCCATTTCTCATCAGAGTTCCATTTCTATTGCGTTTCTCCATTTCTCATTTCTTGCAACATAGTCCTATATCATAGTAACAAAATGTGAACATATGAGAGTACTCTTTTCCACATTTTTTGGTGTATGCAGAAAAAAGGATTTTTCAGTCAACCTAATATCGACCATCCAGAATATTCTTAATTTGTTTCCCATCCATGTTTGATCTTCCATTATGGCAGCCATGAAGAGCAGTGGAGATTGTGCTGGGTAATTTGGGGGCAGTTTCTGACTGCAAATCTCCAATATAGTCATAAAAAAAAGGCCTCATCATTTTTTTACATATTTTTTCTAATTCGCTATATTTTTCCATATTTGAGGTCCACCATATTGAACATTTAGTACAAAAGTTGTTACTTATAACCATGATCTAAATTACACATCTAAAATTCAAAACAGAAATTCCTCAGGCAAAAACCATCAAAACGAGTGCTCAATGATCAACTGGCAATATAATTTTTACCTCTTTTTACAGTCATTAATGTTTTCCTTCATTTCCACTTTATTTTGTTCTTTTAAAAATTTTGAAGGATTCATGGGTATATTATGTCTTTTGGTATGCTCCCTATATCTGACAGGTCTCACAACCGTACTCAATGTGTAACCTATATCGTAGTAAACAAATGCCATCATATGAGCATCCTTTTCCATAAATTTTGGTGTCTGCAGAAAAACAAATTATTCAGGCAGCCTAATGTTGACCGTCCAGAATATTCTTAATTTATTCCATCCAAGTTTGGTCTTCCATAATATTGACCATGAAGAGTAACGAAGATAGTGCAGGGTAATTTGGAGGCAATTTCTCTGACTGCAAATCTCCAATATATGTTAGTAAAAAAAAAAAAATGGGTTTGTCCTGTTTTTCAAAATGTTTCTGTTTTGCTATACTTTTCAATATTTGAGGTCCACCATACTGATTGTTTAGTACAAAAGTTGTAAGTTGTAACTATGATCTAAATACTAACACATATCTATATATCTGAGTTGCATCCAACGTATCCTGTATATGTTGAAACGTGTATTTGGGAGGGGTAGATGAATCCTATAAGATAGTTGGAAACCCATCCATTGATAAATAAACAAACATATAATATAACAGCCCATCCCATGATGAAAAACCAAACATTTAAGATAACAGTAAAAAATACGGGATTGTGGCAAAATTCAACTTCCAAGCATTTGGGCTGCTAAAATATGGGGCATGTGCTTTAGTAGTTCAAATTTGAATGAATTGAACATTTAAACAAAAGATCTAAAACACTCACAAAAATATAGTGACAAGAAATAACCTAAACCCAATGATTTAGCTAGATTCATTTTTAAAATTACTTAATAAACAAGCCACGATGACACATCCCAAGCCTCTGACTTGTTAGCTTATAAAAATCCCTCTATCTGTAAAGCTGAAATAAAACTGTCCAATGGGATGAGATCAAGTGGTAAAAGTATTGGAATTGGATAAAATTAAATATCACATCCAATTTGCCAGGTCTGACAAAGTATTGAAATTGGGTAAATATCACATCCAATTTTCCAGGTGCAAATCCAGAAGAAATACACCTCAGGCGTGGCATCTCAGAAGAAAGGTTAGGTTAACCCACAAGGAAAATTTGCCAAATCCAAAAAATTAAGCTGAAATAGAGGTGTTTTCGCAAGTGAATAATTAAGGTTGAATGGAATGAGCTGAAGCGGCCAATGCATCTGGTCTTCCATAAAAGAGCCCCAAAGTGTTGAAATTGGGTGAGATACGTCAGATTTAGTGCAACCTCAATGGACAAATCCCAATAAAATATGATAAGGTGTAAAATACCGTATCAAACACACTGTGTAAGCTAAAATCTTAAAAGCCTCCGACGGGATGACCTAATATGGTAAAAGAATCGGGGCTTTTATCCGTAGCCACGTTCCATTTCAAATCCCCAGAAGACAGGATAAAGGTGCTGCAATTCGGTAAAATACAGAACCCCATTTCCAATCCAAGGAAGACAGGATAAAAACGTTGCAACTGGGTATAATACAACAACCAACTCAATAGGTATTGCATATCTCAACGGATTGGGCCGGGTGCCAGTCCTAAAGAGATAGGCCTCGGCCATGACATCTAAGCCAAAGGTTAGGTTACAACACAAGGAAAATTTAACAAATCCAAAAAACTTAAGCTGAAATATAAGTTTTAAAAAAGTGGGTGGTGAAGAATACCTTTTTACAAGTTAATGGCGATGCCAAAAAATAGACACAGTCTGTGTTTCTCTTCTGGGTCTCCTCGTCCATGTCTGCAAAACGATAAAATATAGCCTCCTTCACCTAACCCGCATACGTGGACAAACCCCAGAAGGTGAGGTTATTACTGCTACTTTATTCTTGCATAAAAGCCTATGCCCAGATGCCGGATTTCAGCTAGCAAGCCTCAGACGCAGTCCTCTGCCAAACCACCACACAACCCGCGACCTGGCTAATACGAAAAAGCTGAAACAAAACCAAATCTAAGTTGCAATACCCTGATCCAAGCTTGACCCAGATCAATGATCAGATGCCCTGCAAAACCCTCGTCGAGATATATATTGAAAAAATAAAAAAACTCTGCCCAATCGATCGAAACCCTAAACTGTTGTGGAAATAGTGGTCCGACAAGGGAGAAAGGGCATTAGCAGGGCAGATGATAAGACCGTGGCCATTGGACCGGGGGCCGTAACCACTATCGAACGGATCTGAATATTAGCAGCTCTGTGATTCGGCTTTTTAAGCTTTTTTTTATTTGTTTGTAAAGCTTTTCTGATTTTCTCTTGTGGAGATAATGATGAAGGGAAGAAAGGTTGAGGATATCTTTTTAGTGGGTATTTATAGTTTGATTTGTGCATCTATTTTAGTGAAGTGCACATGCTTGGGTCATTCCCTGCCCTTCACACGTGTCAGTGTTGTTTGTAGGTTGACAATGAGACTCAGGCTGCGGGAAAACTTTTGGCAGATTTGCATACTGTGTGTTGATGGTGTGATTTTGGGATTTCGTTTCTTCATGTTCCGATTGGTTTGATAGTGAAGAATTTGTGCTCTTTAAATTGAGATTATAAGTTTAAATCTTAAAAAGATTAAGATATATACGTTTCATATTTGAAATACCGAGTATTTAGGCATCCTCTATATGCTACGAGTTTTTTATTTGAGAAAGAAAGACTTAGAAATCAAGCACAATTAAAGTAATAGAATGTTATTTGTAACGTTTTACTTATATTGTAAACTGTAACAAGTTGGGAAATGAAAAAGCGACCAAATGCCACATCATGAATCATTTCTTTCAAAGGGTGTGTGCCTTTTGCAAAACGACACCCATTCTTCAGAGTATGTCTTTCAAGCCTATTTTTTATAAGCTCGACACACACAATCCTAAAAACACACACCATTTTTAAAAAGGTGCGTGTCTTTTTGAAAAGGATGTACACCCTTTTAAAATATATATATTGAAAAAGGATATACGCTTTTTTTCAAAAGGTAATGCATCCTTAACAAATGTTTATTTTTTTAAAGGTATGCTTTATTTATTTTTTGTTTTTTAACAAAATAAATTACCTTTCCATCCTAATTAATAATGTTTTAGACTTAGTGGATCTAAAGTTAACCTACAAACTTACAATCTTTAACAATTACTCAAATAAAATTTATAATACTTTTTTTTTTTTTCACAAACATATTTTAATGGGTGATTTAATTCATTTTAAAAAATAAAATAAATAGTTTTATATTTTAATGAGTGATTTAATTTATTTCTAAAAAATAAAATAAATAATTTTATAGAGGGAAGAGTATAGTTTTCAAATACATGACATTTTGGTATTAATTTATATTTCTAAGTTATTATTATGACATATATTAGTATTGTCGATTATATATATAATTTAATAGTTTTTTCATGATTAATTTAAAAAAATAGTTTATATTTAATCAATTCGTGGGTATGTTATAAAGGGAAAAAAATCAAATTTTAAGATGTTAAGATCGAAAAATTATGTTTTTACACTTGGGGTTGTATTTTTTCAAATTTATTGACTTACAAAATTAAATAAAAAATACATTAATTCACAAATTTTGAAAAACAATTATGACAAATATATATGTTCCCTTTCCTTGTATTCGATTTTATATTAAATACTTTCATTTACTTTAAAAATGTGTGATCATACCGTTGCATGTTTGTCACTATTTACAAAACAATACTATTTTATTGTTAGATATTCATTGATTTCACATAATTTTTTATCTAGATATTAAAACAAATTATATTTTTAGAAACTAGATTTAAAATTGTAGAATTCGTCTAATTTGCATCAAGGAGAAGATTGAGTTCTTAAGCATCTTGAGTGTGCCTTGTTAGTAGAACAAGACCTTTTCTTCTTCGTTCATGTTCATGACCAACCTGTTTTTGTGGTCCCAAACACTTTCTTGTCTAACCATCACCCTATTTGCTTCTGCATTGAGTGGACTACCCCACAAGTTAATTCCCATAATTTTCAATTTACCTCAATACTATCCATCTCAAACATGAGTGAACTGTTGGGCATTTCATTAGAATTTAGAACCTGGCTGCCAGACCCATAAGGGACACTAGCTAAATTGAGTGGCGAGCTGATGTAATAGCCCACACCACCTCTTTTATGTAGATTTATGACAAGAAAGTGGTTCTATTTAGGCGGCATATTCATAATGCTACACGCTGTGATTACCTTAGGGCTTTAAAAAAATTGAAAGTTACACCTTTAAGCCCTCATTTGCAGACTCAAGCTGTCATGTGGAGACATAAGCTCTAGTCAGTCGAGGCTTACAAGGCTAGAGGAGCATAAGTTAGAACATAGATGCATTGGTTGAAAGTTGGAGATAAAGTGACCAAAGAATTTTTCTCTCTCCTCCATACAAGACAAGCTGCAAATAAAATTAAAGCTATTAGATGTGCTTCAGATAGATTTACTAAATTACCTGACATCTTACAAGTTATTGTGCATCACTATCATGGAGTGTTTGTTATGCATCCCTCCTCCCCTACTCGTGAAGCTGATCTCTCTCAATGCCTTCTCTTAGGAGCATAAAGAGTTGCTTATGATAGGCCCCTCAACTTTAGTGACCTTAAGGAAGTCATCATGTAGATAACCTCTGATAAGGCCCCAAGAGTTGATGGGTTTCTCTATGAATTCTATCAAACCCTCTGGGATACGGTTGAACCTAATCTTCATAAAGTGTACTCTGAAGCTATTTTGGCCAATTCTTTAGGCCATCTCATTAATCAAGGTAACATCAAATTCATTCCTAAGGTCGGTGACCTTGAGCTAATTACGAATTGGAGGCCCATCACCTTCTTAATGTATCTTACAAAATCATAGCTAAAGCTTGAGAACTCATAATCAAGCATTTGCTCCCCTTAATTGTGAGAAGTGAACAAATAGGGTTTATTCAACATAGATACATATTGGATAATGTAATTACTATCTATGAAGGTATGGAATGGGTTAGGATATCTAACTAGAAGGTGTTATTCATCAAGATTAATTTTGAGAAAACTTATGATCGGATTGAATGGCCTTTTATCATAGGTATGATTTAAGCTCTCATGTTTGGTCCTATGTTTGTTCACATTATTAATATGTTATTTCAGGATGTCGGGCCTTGTATTGCTATTAATGGATCTCAGTACCAACACTTTAAGCTTCACAAATCTATCAAATAGGTGTGCCCCCTTGCACCTTCCCTTTTTGTTTTGGTTGTCGAGGGTTTTAGTTATCTTTTGGATAGCCATGTTTCTAGGGGTTTGGTGGAGGGTATTTCTCTCCATAACTCATGCCGTCAATTGATCAATGGGAACTTTGTTAATGACTCCTTCCTCACCCTTCACGTGGATAAGGACTCTATTAAGTATGGTATGGAATGTCTTGACATTTTATGCCTTGCCTCTGGGTCTTCCATTCAATGGCAAAAAACTCAATGCTATCGCCAGTCCCTTTCACCCAAATCTCCTTGGTTGGAGGGATATAAATGGCAATAAATCTTTAATGGGGTTCAATTTAAATTCTTAGGCATTCCATTTGCTTTTAGATCCTCGCTTATAGAGTTGTGGTCCTATGTGGTTCAAAGGGTCGAGAAAAAAATCTCCTTCTAAATCACCAAACCATTGACTCTAGCAGGCAGTTCTAGATCTATTCTAAGGTGTTCACTGCTACTCATGTTTGTTACTCATCTTATTGGGCTCCTTCCAATGCCTTTTATGTGAAGCTACAAAATCTCTTGAGAGACTTTATTTGGGCCAATTCTGAAGGGCACCACAGTTTTCATCGAGTCTCTTGGGCTATTTGTTGTCACCCTAAAGAAGCTGCTTGGCTTGGGCTCATTAATATTAAGCTTCAACGGCTCACTCTCCATGTTAAATGGATCGTCAAAAGTTTAGAAAGGGATGAGGCTTGGAAGATATTATTAAGGCACAACATCACCCAAGGTTGCCCGCTTGGTAGAAAGGTCTGGAAAGGAATTGGTTTGCACAATGTTCTCATCATTCTTGTGTTGGTTAAGATAGGGGAGACTTTTGTCACACAAATCATCTGGAAGGCCTGGGAAAAACCCAAACCTTACCTCGTCTGCATGGGGGAAGGCTTTAGAAATGATCTTTCTCTTAATTCTCAATCTTTATGGCAGTTTCCCACGTTGATTTTCCACAATGTCCCTTTTATCATGGTCCCTTGGGTCAAAAGCTTTAGATTGTTTAAAAAAGGTATTCACATGATCAGAGACCTCTTTTATAAGGTCACTCAGGATTGGATTCCTTGGAATATGGTTAAGTGTAAGCTCAATCTAAATAAGGAAGATGCAAATTCCATTTTTGAATTACAAAGTTCCATACCTAAAGAATACTTATACAAAACTGGAGTTTCCTCTCTTACACCATGGTGGAAGGACTGGTCCTAGCCCAAAGATATGTCATTCTATTGTTATTCCCCTTGGCTAGGTTATAATCATTTGCCCCATCAACATATTGATACTTAAGCCCTTAATCATTAGTGGTCCCTTAAATCTCTCCGTCGCATTTGGGTTTGGAGGTTTGATAATATTTAGGCAACTTGTATTGAGCCTAAAAAACCATGTTTCCTTTGGTGTATTATTTACCAAGGTCTGCCTATGGGGGATTGACTCAAACATAAGGGGGTTTTGAATCTCACTTGCCTAGCATGTCACCACCCAAAATCCATTAAGCATCTCTTTTAGTTTTGTCATCATGCTTGATCTACTTGGAGAATGATTTGTACCCTTTTCAAACCCTTTAGGATTGAAATGTTCACTTGGAAGATGGCTCCCATGGGGGACTCCTCCCTGCTTCCTGTAAGATATAATAAATTTTGGCAAATTTTTTGTAATTATATTCTTTTTTAGATTTGGAAATCTATAAATAAAATATGTTTTAATAATGAAGTTATGGAAAAAAGCTTTTATATAACTAACAAAATTGATGTGATTGTTAATGTTACCCTCTAGATTTAGAGTCAAATAGATAAGGTTCAGCTCAAGCTCCACCATCTATAGCTCCTCCCGAACCATTAGAGGAATGTTCCCTATGTGGTCGGTCATGAGCCTCCTAATCCACCTCCCCACCATTCCCCCTAGAGGTGTGGGCATGAAGCGTGATGTCACTAATCTTATAGCCAGTGGTCCTAGAGTTGGAGGAGCACCTCTCCTCGCTCTCATCAGCCATTTCCTCCCTGAAGATCTGACAAGGACAATAAAGACAATGGTGATGGGGGTGGATTGGAGGCCCCCTCCTCAAGATAAGTTCTTACAGCTGGCATTGGCCATTTCTCCTTCCAGACAGGATTCCCAACAACATGATACTGAAAATAACTAGTAGATTGATGGTTGGGACCCCATCCTGGTCGATGAAGATCCCCGAATCAAGAGGGTTGAAGGGAACCCTCAAGATCCTCCACCTCTTCTTGTTGCCACATTTTTTTTTGTTATTTAATGGTTTCCTTATTGTTTATGCTTTTATCTTTCTCTTTTTTTATTGATGTGCACTTGAGTTAACTATGGTTGTTTATCTGTATGGTGACCTTTTATGGACTACGCTCTTCTCAAGGCTTTTTTAGATCAGTTTATTTTTTTGAGTTGTGATTTTTCCACTCATAATTTTTGTATGGTTAGCGATATATTATATCTTGTTATATTAATAAAAGTGTGATTTTCAATCAAAAAAATGTAGAATTCATCCTCTTATATTATAAATAATTTTTTCTAACAAATATCTCTAAAAGTCCCTCCAATTCAATTTTAAGTATTCACGTTCTATAAAATTTTGGTGGTCAATTAAGACCCCTTTTGACCCTCATTAACATGCACTCATGTTTATATTATAAAATAATTATAAAACTAACAGTTACCCCAAAGGTAGATTTAAAATTTTAGAATTCCTCCTCTTACACTATCAACATTTTTTTTTACAAATGTCTCTAATAGTCCCTTCAATTTTAAGTATTCATGTGAACTATAAGAGTTTAGTGGCCACTTAAGACCCCATTTGACCTTCATTACCATGCACTCACATCTATATTAAAAATGAAATATAAAACTAACAGTTGCCTTGAAGATGTAGGTTGCAACGAAAGGGATGTCTCTTTAACTTTTAAAAAAATATTTTTTTCAAAAGTGTTTATGAGTGTGAAGTGGTGGAGTAGAAGTAATGAATGAAACAAATTTCACGAAAGATATATTTTTATTTACTGAGAAAAACCACATTTTTTGTGAATGTTGTGGAAGATGTATTACACCAAGTCTTGTTTCATTTGTGTTTCTAAGGTTTACATATTTACTATCCCTCATTCTTTCATAACAATCGAATGTAAATGAAGGGGAGATATGCATTTGATACATTGAGTGTACTCTTAATACAACAATGAAGGTCAACCCTTGATGATCAATGTCTCCAATATCAATTATTGCATTATTAAGATTCATTCCTTGTGCTTTGTGTATGGTCAAAGCCCATGCCATTTTGATAGGCATTTGGAGATGATTACACCTTATAATAGGAGAAATCAGAAGACATGTTGGATTAAAAATTGCCCATGGGAGACCAAAGTATTTTTTACATCCTGATCTCACCCTAAGTATTATAACCTTTGAATCCATGGATTATTATGGTTATCTTTTGATTACTATTGCTTTGATTTGAGCTTTATGACACATGCTAGTTATGAGATAGTAATATGTTGATTAGTTTACATAATGGATTAATTATGTGATAGTTGTACTTTCTTATTTTATACATTATGAATGTATATTTGTTAGTTATGCTTCGTTAGTTTAATATTTATGATGAGTCAGACTAATTACCTACTTATCGCAAGGTGGATGCAGGATTGATCCTTCTCTTAGAGCATGATGGAGGGAGCACATCATCGAAGAGGATGGCATAGATGGGATGATTGGAGGATGACAGAGGAATTACTAGTAACCCAACACACACCAGAATAGAATAGTTTAGCTAGCTAGATATGTGTGTGAGTGTTTGTGCATTTCTATAGTGTTTATGTTTTTCGTATATGCTTATGATTGATCTAATTGAGTGATTACATCATGGTACAACCTGCAATTGTATTTGTATGATGATTTATTTATGATTGTTGTGTTGACTATGTTTGGATGAGTTGATGTTTAACTAATCAATATTTGTATTCTTTTATCTATCTTGCAGCTGGTTATAGACTAATGGTAATGTCTTCAAAAACAAAGTACCTCTAGTTGGACTTAATACAACATTGTTAGGGTATTAGAAGACAATATAATTAATTTATATATGTTGATCAAATTGACAAACATTATGGTAACAACTTAGTGTTTTAAGATGTGGATAAAACTTTGTTTTTATGACAACACAGGGATATGATACACTTAAAAAGATAAAATGGTTTGGGTCATTATCTTTATAATTATTAGCATGTACCTTTCTATTGTTTGTTATACTATGGCTTATCTTAATTAATAAAGAGTTTAGTCTAATCTAAAGAGGACTCAAGGTAATCACATAATTTTCATTTTGATTAAGGAAATTAATATCCTAAAATACTAACTTAAAGAGCTAAATGCATAGTTTTTCGTTGAGTGGTTAAAAGGTCTCAAATCATCATTTTATTATGACTTAAGTGAACCCAGTAAACAATTTGGCCTTGAAACTAGTAGAGTTAACATGCACGATTTGGGATATTAAATGAAACTCAAGTTAAGATTTTAAAACTAAAATGGTAAAGTGATGACCTATGCATGATTAAAGAAAATAAAGGGAACTCAAAATTAAGTCTTAAGGCATGGAAAAGGAATCTTTAATAAATAAGATTATATGAAGTGAAGGAGAGAGGATGGGAGAGGCAGTGAGAGGACAATGAGGAAAAATATAATAGAATATATTATAGGAAGGAGGAGAGTATGGTGAGGAAGGCAAGAAAAGATCAACGATTGAGCACAAGAGGATAGACGGTGGTGAGAAGAAAGGAAGAAAAGGATGCAGACTGCAAATTGGAGAAGGAAAGGCTGTGGAGAAGAAGGTTTTATTCCAATTTGGTAATGTTTTAATATTCCTGCATGTTGTGTGTTAATTGGAGATGATTTTATCTTCTTATATGTATGTGCATCTAATTTATGAGGGAATAAAATTATGAGTTATGAAATATATAAATATATGGATTTATATATAAATACACACACACACATATATATATAACAATTGGTTTAGGTATGAGAATAATGGTGCAAATATTGATATACTTAGGTCAAAATTTTATTAAATACCATATGCCTCAATTTTAAATGAAACCTATAGAGGGTAGGTTCTCTAGGTAGAATTATTATGGGCGTTATATTTCAAACTTGCGCTTTCTCCATAACCAAGTACAAGTCGTCTTCTTGATTTCTTGAATAATCAGAAATAATTGTGCATAGAATTTGGTCAATAGACTTGGACTAAGTATGTATGTGATAGGATATAAATGGATTTTACTTAGACTTTAGAGGACTGATTCATACAAAATGAGTTATTTTGTCATGGCTGTAGATGGTGATTTACTTAAGTTCCTTAACAAACCAAAGGGTCAGTTAAGCCAAGCATTTATATTGTGTCAGAATTGGGTTATGTACATTTTATAGATGGCTTTAGGACTCAGATTTCTAAGGTAGACTCCCTAAGTTGTTTATATTTAATAAACTTGAATTACAACATAGTTATTTCTTTCTTAAAATGGTGATTAAAGATTCAAACACGAAGAACATCAGATCTACCATATTTGGTTGAGTGTATTGTTCCTTTTGCATTTCTCATTATGATAAACTATGTTTTAGTAAATAGAATGCAAGTTTAATACAAAATGGGTTTTGTATGTAGTATGACTGGTTAAATGTTTTGGACAAGCAAAGTATAATGACAAATTATTGTTATTCATAGACAATTTTTTTATGAAAATACTCAAGTCTTAAATGTAGAATACTTGTATGACTGGATGTAACAATTCTAAATGAGTTTATGTTTATATATATATATATATAAACATGAACTCATTTAGAATTGTGAATATATATGAAGTGCATATATATATAGTGATATATATATTTATACATTTGTGAATATAAATTATTATTTATACAAAGTATATATATATATATATACATATATATATACATATATATATACATACATATATATATGTATATATATATGTATATATATATGTATATATATATGTATATATATATATATATATATATATATATATATATATATATATATATATATATATATACATACAAGATATGCGTATGTGGAAGTGAGTAAGATATATGATCTCTACATGGTAGAAGCTCAACTTGGTAGTAAATTAAATATATATGATTATCCACTGGAAACTTTCCTTTACATTAGTAAAGAGTGAAAAATGTGTTTGTAAATTTTTATTATTCTATAAAAAATCTTGCTTGACCTATTTATACTTCTTTGGGTTATGATGAGGGTCAAACATGATGTGAAATGAACATTATGATACAATGATGTTAATTTTGTGTTTAACATTTGCTTAGGGAAAATAAACTCTTTAATTGACTTGTATCATACCCGTATGGTAGATTGACTTGCTTGTCATAGATATGTTTATGAAATAAATAATATGAATGAGGTTCAAAGATATATTTGATAAACTAAATGTATGCATAGTAATTAGTTTTGTAATTAGCATGTAATTGTACTTGCTAGTAGAGATAATTGCATGAACCTATTGGTTATAACTATATGTTAACCAAATCTAGCATCATTAATGCCAGATGAAGGTAATCTGATCAAGTGGTGTGTATGAAATTAAATGATCCTTGAGATCATATGTCATTCAAAAACTTTGACTAAAGTAATGTCAGATAGCCATTGTCATTTCACATGTTTGATTTATGTGTTTGTGCGACATCATGTTAGAACATATTTTCTTTATGATACACATCATGCAGTAAAAATATTACAACACACAGGGTACTAACATGTCTCTCTAGATTCTGCACTGTCACTATTTACCCATTCGTGAAGGGAGGGCCATTCCCTGATCAAGAATTATGTGTGGGATAGATGGTCTGTGGTTGGTGTGGAAAAACACTTGAATGATGTTCTCCCTCCCCACTACACTACTTACTTGGAGACTACACTTGAGATTATTAGAGATACAAGAGTTAGTTTGACTCGAGTTCCGTGGAGCATATTATATGTCTATTGTATCAAGGTTAAATGCCTAATGAAAATGTAATTGTGAAAATTGTTATTTCAACCTATGTAGTTGTATTATTGTACTAATTATGGATAGATTTTAATGTGATTACTTTCATTATGGTTATGTTATGTTGTATAAAATGCTAGTGATTGGAACTGTTATTATTGTAATTTTGCATTAGTCTAATATGTTATATTAGAATGTTAAAAATCTCTATTTAGATTCTCATGTGAATCTAATGAAATAATTAATGTTGGGTAAAAAAAATACTACATTATTCTAGTACAATCCATGAGGGGTTATTACATTATTTTTTGTAGGCAAAAAAACAAAAATGGGTAAGGTGGTTTTGAATATGGATATTAGATAATGTAAACAATTTACCTGATGGCCCCATTAACCAATCTTGCTTTCACCCATAGATTGGATCTTAACATAATATTTTGCCCTTGACATGGAAGCATGATTGGCTCAAGTTGAGTGTTGTTGTGGTTAGGTGCATCTTATTGTCTACCATGTTATGTTATACATATTGTAATTAGAATGTTTAATTATTTTAAAATTTGTTTGTTATGCATTGTAGCCAATTTGTTAATTGCTTACAAATGTGTTGAGATTTTTATAATATTATTATTCTTCTAGAGGCATGAAGTACTTTGTTATTGAAATGAGCATATTCTAGTCTTCTTTTATTTGGCTTACATTTCTAATGTTGGTCAATAAAATTTTGAATAGTAGTCGATTTGTCATGCATCCTTGTTGATGGAAAGTTTTGCTATCGTGTTACAATTGTGTCAAATATTTACCACAACATGTGACTAAATGACTTCCCTACATACATTGGCATGTCATTTACTGGGGGAAGTTGTCTTAGGTCCCCAATAAGTATAATTGATAGACCATCAAAATATTTGTTGGTATTTTGAGGGAATGTCTCATGCAAATAGTTATCTATATTATTAAGCATCTTTGGGCCTACGAAACTCATTTTATCAATGAACACGTATTTTATGTGTCTTGTTTGTTCTTATAAAATTTACAATGTTTATACCTCGAGTTCCTTCATTTTTTAGATAGGAAAGCGAAGGCCAAAGTGTATTGTGATGCATTTTTTTAAATTTTATGACACTAGTTGGAGTGAGGAGAAGCAGAGGATAACTACTTATGCCTACAAGTCCATTAATGCCATGTTTGATTCTAATAATCAAGTATGATTTTTATATACCTACCATTCCTTGAATAATCATCTTAAGTGGTAAATCCTATGTTTTTTTTGGGCATGGTGTAGAATAATTATAAAGGTTTTTTGTTGGTTACCTGATAGCTCATTTGGAAATGGCTCTCTTGATCACTCAACATCTATAATTTTGGTGATTGTGTGTTTATAATCTATAAATTGTGTCATTGTTATGTGTAGGTTATCTAATACCTTATAATGGTTCCAATTGTGGTTGTTATTGAAGTCACAAAACCAAAGCATGTCATCATCATCTATTTTAGTGTTTCCTAATGGGTGCATATAGGATAATATCTCCTATTCATGCATTTCCATTTCCATTTATACATATTCTTATATGTCACTATCATCACTACTTGATTCGGCAATGTTGTTTTCTTATGTAATTGTTCATTTAATATGCCATAGAGTGTAGAAATCTCTGATTTTTTCCCAATGTGTAACAATATCTTACCTATTTAAACCAATGTCCATTACAATTTTGT